>FXXK01001871.1:122390-154920 GCA_900184695.1 Betula pendula
TACTCCCCCATTCTTCCTTCCCCTTCCCCTTCTTGCCTCTTCAGAGGCATCAACCGTCTTTTTGGCAGCCCTATCCTCTTCTGTGGAGGCTTTATCCACCTTTCCGGTGGCTTTATCCATGCACTGCAGCTTCGCTGACTCCCTTTCCACGACTTGTTGGCCAGGTTCCACCTCTTTTGGTCGCTCACAGCCCCGGATCTGTTTTTTTTTTTTCTAAGTTTTTTGGATTTAATTTTTTCAAAACTAGATTTGTAAACTTTGAAAAGCTCTACCATCTCATGCGCCCCTCCACCGGATTCCTGGACTCCCCCGCCTCCTTCTGCCACAAGCTGCGTCAGTGGATCTGCTTTGTGTTTTTTATTTTCTATTATTTTGCTGTTTTAGTCTCCTAGTTTTTTGGGTCAAGGAGGTGTAGTTCGGTGTGGGAGACTATCTCTCACGGCCGTTTAATAATTGTGTTGTGATTTAGCTTCTCATATCTTCAAATTTGTCTGTTTGTTGCAGATCTGATCTATAATCGAAGTTGTACATAGGTGTACGGTCAATTAGGTCATAAATGACTTGTAAATTCATAGCCTTGGGCTATGTTTGTCGAAACTTTTTGTTTTTTACTTAAGCTTTTGATTGTATGAGATTTTTTGCTCAAAAATTGTTATCAATGGAAATCGGAAGTTTCTCCCTTCAAAAAAAAAAAAAAAACTAAATAACTAATGCTATCAACTAGTCATAACCTATTTAATTATATAACTATATATTAATAATTAATGTGCTAGTGTATGTTAACATATTGATGTTAGTTTTTTTTTTCTTCTAAGCAAGATATTGATTTTTTTTAAAGTAAGACTTATGACTTCATAATAATTAAATATAAGATAGACTCTCAGATCACAAATATATATGAAAATAACAAAAAACACGAAACAACAAACACATACTGAACTATATATTCTCTTCACACTGATGTCCACCTAATTGGTGTAAGTTATTAAACCAGCATTTGATTAATGTTATTATAACTAACATAATATATGTTACAATATGTTAGTGTATTACTAATATATGCTTAATTAGTGATTTGTATATATAGGTATATTATTATATATATATATATATATTAATATCTATTATTTAAATAGTATATTAATATAAAATTGTGTTAAATTAAGTAGTATGTTATTTATTTATGTATTTATATTTATATAATTTATGAGAGATGATGTTGATATGTTATTATATATATAAGTATTATTATATATTTTTATTTTTTATAGATTGTGACTGTCGAATTGATCCATTTGACATATTGTTTTTTTTTTTAATTAGTTTTAAACGGTCTCAATTTTGTAGCCGTTGGATTAGGGGAACATCTAATCTGCCGTTTTGACCCTTAATGCGCGCCACGTGTTGTTCATGCATAATATGAGAGACGCAAACATAGCCTAGCCGCTGTATTTATCTGGGAAAATCCTAACCGTTCATTTCTTATTTTCTGCATTCAATTACCCCATTCACTCAAATGTTGATCCAAAGGATGTGAAGTAAAGAGATCAAAACAATGATCTAATCCAACGACCCTAAACAAAGGCGTTTATTACACATTTTTCACAGTTCCAAAACGCACTGGATGCCATTTTGACCATTGAAAAGATAAAGTTATAAACCAACTAGCTTCCACTTTGGCTTTCACACTCTACCACTAACCAGCATTAAATCTCACTCTGATCCATGCCTGATTTTACACCTGCATCTCACTTCCCAAAAGTCCCTCTCAACCGTTTGATCGCAAGATGCCATCATCAGTACTATTTATCTGTTTTGAACCCTAGCCTCCTTTGTTTCATCTTTTACAATCTTATGATTTTTCTCAAAAGTTCCTCCAGCATTAATATATTCATCAGCTTTACTTCTTGTAGTTGTGATAGAGTACCAAAGACACCCACAATCTTCATCCCCAAAGCTAATACAAACTCCACCAACGACAGTCTTAGAACCCACGCTTGATGCTTCCATGGCATCTAAGGGACCCATTCTCTTCTCTTCTCTCATCTCTGCTTCGTCGCATCAATGTTCTAAAGTACTCCTTTCCACCATTTTCCATCTCTTTTTCTCCATCTTTGTATTATTGTCCTATGTACTCTCTCATAGACTTTGTTGCTCGTGTTATCCAAATGCAAATTTTTGCTCCATTTGAAGGGCTTCAGTCTTCTTTCTTCCAATTTCATCAGGTAACCAGATCTAGCCATTTTTTGTGGTGAAAAAATTATCCTCCCCAAAACATTGGCCTTGCTCGGTTCATATTTGGCTAATTTTTTCCGAAAGTTTTTTATTTTTTTCCTTTTCGTGAACATTTGCAGGTAAGATTAGACGAGCCAGGTTGCCCAGATAAGGCTTGAATGGGCTTTTTAATCGAGCTCGGGCTCAAACCGAACTTGGATGAGACATTCTAAAATTAAAGTATTGTTCGAGCTCGAGTCGAGCTTGTCAAGTACTCGGCTCGACTCAACTAATCATTTTCAACGAGCTCGAGCTAGGCTAAGCGCCAAGCATTTTTTAGCCTGGCTTGAGCTTGACTCGATTATGGGCATTCATAAATGAGTCAGTCCTAGAAATTCAAAGCTCGGCTCAATTACAGCCCTATATAACATTATCATTACCGTAAGCATTTGGATTCCTTCTTCAAATGTAAGTCTTAGGGTCTGGCGCAGGTACTATACATGTAAACATTAACAATTAGATTTAAGATAAAGATAAGAGCCAAGAGGGACTTAAAATAAAGATAATTCTCAACCACTCCCAAGTATTATACTAGATAAACATACAACTAAATTTTCATAAACTTCTTGAATAATGAGTAAGGACCCTTCAAAGGCTCAAATTGATATTGCCTCCTCATTGCTTCAAGTTCCTTTGAACAATTCTTGTTTGAGGTGTCAAACATTGTAACAAACAATCACAACATCCATAACATGCACAAACAAGCATGATTCTTCAATAAATTACAGACCATCACTAAATTTAGATGCTGATTAGAGACAAACTATACCTCAAAATAATGGCCGAGTATGGGAGTGCTCCGCCTTGCAAACAACACCAATCTAAAAAACACGTCTAAAACCACAACAAATTGCCATTTGCTTGTTAAGCTAAGGTGATTGAGCCAGGCTGCAGGTTGCCCTATGTAGTCCAATTCAAAGACAAAAGAACCACCTTCACTTGAGCCAACTATTATTTTTGGCATGTGGATTTCAACAAAGTCTTTAGATTTTAAGAATTTTCTAAATATCTACAGAGGTATCCAACAAATTAAGCTCAAGAGTGTTAAGCTTGGAAATATTACTAATAACAATGAACTCTAATGAACAAATTTACCAAAAAGTTCAAGGAGAGTAGGGAGGGCGATTATAAGTAGGAAGCATAGACTAACATCTCTTCAACACACATGGATTTTGGACACTCCATATACTTGATAAGCTAATTTACAAAAGCAAAAGGGGAGATTTGTTTCTTAATACTTAATTTCATTAATGTAAATTAAGAAGTAAAGAGCCCTAAAGAAAAGCATAATGATACATGTGGGGAATAGATGAATATTATTTGTGTGTGAATGGAAGAATGAGCTACAAACTTTATTTTTTATTTATTTTTTGATAAGTAGCTACAAACTTGAAAATTAGCCCTATGACAACCCAATAAACCCTTAATTATGATAAAGAAACATTACTCATTAATGAATTCCAATTCCAACACTTCTCAAAACAAAAATACTTTCAAATGTAGACTCTATCAAGGATCCGGCTTGTATGCGGTAGTGAAAACTATCGCATATCTGCTGTGCTTTTTTGTATGGCCAAGATCCCGTCTTTGGTTTTTTTAATCCAAAACCAACACACCGTTTACAAAACGGCAAGACCAAAGAGTAAAAGTCTAATTCATTCACTAAACAGACCGGGTCTTTTTTTTTTTCAACGCAACGTACAGTCTTCTTTCCTCAACACACTCTCTGCTCATTACTTAGGAAAAAAAAAAAAAAAAACCTCTGCCCAGACTTTACATTGATGGAATTTTGGCAAGATCGATGGTTGGGATCCTTGGCAAGATCGTGGTTTCTGAATCTACCTTCGAAGACGCTCATGGAGACCTTTCGCCTCTTGTACCTTACCACTCGCTTGGTCTTGGGGTTGGAATTTTGGGGCACAATCAAGCTTCGTAAGGGAGATGTATGGAGGGAGTGATCATTTTTTTAGGTCATTCTCAAGCCCCACTGAGGCTGAAACACCATTGATTGTTGAGCTTGCTGTTGCAGCAATGGAAGAAGTGAACTAATAAGGATGGCTCAGGCCAAAAATAAAAGAGGATTGTTTGCATTGAAAAAAAGGAAAAAAAAGAAAAGGAACAAATAGACTTCTACTTTTGGTCTTGCCGTTTGTAAACGACCTGTTGGTTTTTTATTAAAAACATGGAAGGCTACATCTGGGCCATCAAAAAAAGCACCGCAGATATGCAGTAGTTTTCAACTACAGCATATAAGCCGGATCCCTCTATCAAAAAATACTTATCACATTTATATTACATCAAAACATATTTTCCAAAATAATTATCAATCATACATTTATTGAAAAGCTTTTAATAGAGAAAATATTTAATGAAACTTGAATGTGATGAGCGAAAACTGGAATAAACATCATATTAGATAAGTTAGATTTGGAGCTAGAAACACTACACTAACAAGTTCCAATTTGACGTCAAATACACCTTAGTATAATCATAAAGGTTCTCTTTTTCTTCTTCTTTTTTTTTTTCTTCTATATTATTCTTCATTTTTTGCTTACACAACCATCCACTGGTACCATTAAACTCCATACTTTACAATAATAACTCCTTAATATAACTATCCACTAACAAAAATTATCCCCATACAAACTATTCACAAACTGTACTAACAAAAATAATCCACATACACACAAATAGAAATTAGGAGAAACTTCATTAACACCTTGAACTATCATCAATTTTGCAATGTTATCGTCAAATTATCAAAATTTGCAACGTGGATGTTTCATTTTTCAACTCATTTCAATCTCCTCTACCGTTAAGGTTTTTCGTTAACTCAAACTGTTAACAGGTGAAAATGTCTTTTATACACCATGTAAAATTTATAAAAATACAAATTTATGCTTAATTAAAAGTTAAAAAAACATAATTAAAAAAAAAAACTAAAAACAGGGGCGGCTGGATTGACGCACATCATGGTCGCGGGTCTTCTTTTTTTACCTTTTTTTTTTTTACAAAAAAAAAAAAAAAAAAAAATTATAAACAAGGCCATTTTGGTCATTTTCTCATTCTATTATGAGTTAACGAAAGAGTAATATATATGTCACCCTCCATGTCTACTTTGTGTCAACTAAAAGTTATGTGCCTTCTAAAATTCTCATTAAATTTATGATTGATCATTATTGACTTTTGATCTAATGGTGATTTTAAAAGTTACGTCACTTTTGGTAGATGCAAAGTAGACATAGGGGTGACTTTGTTCATTACTTTAACGAAAAATCCTGACAAAAGAGGGCATTGAAAGGGGTTGAAACATGAAACACCACAACTTTTGATGATTTGACAATGACATTGCAAAACTTGTGACAGTTTCGAGAGAGATAAGTGAAATTTCTCCTAAAAACTATCCATTGCAACACTATAAAATCTACCCATTAAAACAAATTATCAATCATTCAACTAGTGCTTAACAAGGTTGCCCAAAATTTCATAATCTGATATCCAAAATCAAATTTACTAAATAAATATTTGGGTTAAATATACTTTAGCCTACTGATAGTTTTATCTGTGATATGGAAAAAATCCTAATTCGTTTTAAAAACATCTTGACATTTTCATCTGAAATGAAGATAAATAGTTTTATGGACCAAATTAGATTTTATATATCTAATAATGTATATGTTATCATATGATGAATATGTTGTCATGTCATTTAAAATTTTTAAATAACATAAAACTTTATACACCGTTAGATGCAACAAACAAAATTTGAACTGTGAAATGGTTAGTCTCAATTTAACTTGAAATGGTTTCTCTTCCTCTACTATAATATATATTTTTAAATGCCTATTCCCATGATATTACTTTCAATTAACTAATCATTAATAACCCCTTAGAAATGACTACGTAACTAACATTATTGTATATTGACTTACAAAAACAACATTATTGTATATTAACCCTTAAAAAAAATACTAAAATGTGACATGAGTTGATGTTGAATGGTACGGAAATTCATAGAACCTAGCCATATTAATATATTATCACATAATTTTTTACATGAGAATGGCGATGTCGTTTTGTTCAGAAATTAGTCAGCATCAGCACATGTTATTTTATAATTTCTAAGGGGTTATTGAAGTCCCTTTTTTTTTGCAAGTGGTTATCGAAGTCTCGAAAACATATCCAAAAGTCAGGACCACAAAATCAATAATTTAAAGAATTTTTTTTTTTTTGGTTAATAATTTAAGGATATAAAATATGATGATGTAATCAAACATCGAAATCCATTATTAGCACCGAAGGTTGCTACTCAGCTTCCACTATATTTTGAAAGGTAATTCTTTGATCACTATCATTGTCATTAACAATCTTATTGCTACTCAGCTTCCACTACATTTTGGAAGGTAATTCTTTAATCACTATCATGGCCATTAACAATCTTATTATTCAAAATGGTCTTCAATTTTTGTTATTAAAAATATAATTTTTTTGCTTTTTTTTTTTTTCTCTTTTGATTCGCAATTAAGATTTCTAAGAAAATTAATTAAAATTTCTAAGAGAATTAATCTCCAGGCACGTGCTGATGTCAAATGAATCATTTCTTATAATATTTATGAAGAAATTCCTACTTCTTTAATTTTTTTCAACTCTGTACGCATTAGAGCATTAGCAGCAGCTTCCCTTAAATTCCATTCCCTTCCCTAGTGTAGGGAAAACTGTTAAAAAAACACAAAAAAGTCCCTGCAGCAGCTTCCCTAAGTGTTCCCTAAACTATAGAAACACCAAGAGAACCACTTTTGGTTCCCTTCATCTAGGGAACCACTTTTGGTTCCCTTAGCATTATTAAAATATAAAAAAATTTCTCTCTCCTCTACCATTTGTTTAAAACAATATTTAAATTATTTCTCTTTCCTCTCTCTTTCTTCTAGCATTTAATGTAGGGAAAGATGAAGGGAAGCTGCTATGGAGTGCATTTAACTATGGAACTAAAAAATGGTTTTGTTCCCTACATTAAAGAAAAGCTTAAGGGAAGCTGCTACTAATGCTCTTATGGGTGAGAAATACCGCCTTGAAACTTTTCCTTCTTCGCCTTTTTATCTAAGAAGAAAAAAACAAAAAAAAAAAATCAAAGATCAAAATCCATATACTATTACTATGCGCCGCAGAGCTTTTGCGTCGAAAGTCCGAAGCGGGCATATATGCGAAGGGAATAGTTTCACTTTCATCACCTTTTTCGTCTGGTTTTTGTTCTTGTTCAGTTGTCTGTGTCTTAAATACCCCCAGGCTGCCCTGTTTCAGCGAACAAACAAAAACCCAGACTCCGTCGCCGGCGATCTCTCCCTCTCTTCCTCACAAAGATGTTGACGGCGAAATCCCTAATAAACAACTACCCACCTCTCTCATGCTCTTCAAAAACCCGAACGCAAACCCCAACCCACAAGAACCCCAACCTCGCATTTCCGATTCACCACTCTCCCAAAGCACGGTCTCTCTCAATCACAAACTCAGCCCAAGATGAAACGGGCACCGCCGGTCAGTTCCGAGTTGACATTCTATCGGAATCGCTGCCATTCATCCAGAAATTCCGGGGAAAGACGATCGTGGTCAAGTACGGGGGCGCAGCCATGAAGTCACAGGAGCTCCAGGCCTCCGTCGTCAACGACCTCGTTCTCCTCGCCTGCGTTGGCCTTCGTCCCATCCTCGTCCACGGCGGCGGCCCCGAGATCAACCAATGGCTGAAGCGCGTCAACATCCCCCCCGTCTTCCACGAGGGTCTCCGCGTCACCGACTCCCAAACCATGGAGATCGTCTCCATGGTGCTTGTCGGGAAAGTGAACAAACACCTGGTGTCCCTGATCAATAGGGCCGGCGCCACCGCCGTCGGGCTCTCCGGCATGGACGGCCAGCTCCTGACGGCCCGGCCCAGCCCCAAGTCCCAACAGTTAGGGTTCGTCGGCGAGGTCGCCCGCGTCGACCCCACCGTCCTGCGCCCGCTCATCGACAGCGGACACATTCCGGTCGTCACGTCTGTGGCAGCGGACGAGTCGGGGCAGCCGTACAACATCAACGCGGACACGGTGGCGGGGGAGCTGGCGGCGGCGTTAGGGGCCGAGAAGCTGATCCTGCTGACGGACGTGGCGGGGATTTTGGAGGACCGCGAGGATCCGAATAGTTTGGTGAAACGGATAACCCTCAACGGGGTGAAGAGGATGGTGGAGGAAGGCAAGGTCGGCGGCGGGATGATTCCCAAGGTCCATTGCTGCGTGCGATCGCTGGCGCAGGGTGTGAGGACTGCCAGCATTATTGATGGGAGGGTGCCGCACTCGTTGCTCTTGGAGATCATGACCGACAAAGGGGCTGGAACGATGATTACTGAGTGAAGAATACTTTTGTTAATCTCCTTTCTTTCTGATTTTTGATGCGTGCGCAAGGAAGTGGGATTGGGAGCTCCATTTTTTTAAACGCTCTGTTATGTGAAAGTTGTAATAAAGAGGTTTTGAAAATGTTTTGAAACCTTCCCTTGTCTTAATATTCTATCTGATCATACGCATTTGTGATACAAGAACATTGTGAATATGAAGCTTAAAAACAAGTGTGAATAATACCAGCTCTTAATCATATTGCATCTGCTAGATCTAGATGCACGAAAAATACCTCCGACATATGTAACTTAAATGGTTTCTGAGGCAAATCAGATAACTAATTCTTCATCAGCTGAGACCAAAGCCATCAAAGGTAAAATAAGAGCAGCCTGGTCGAGTTGATCTCGAGACTAGAACCTTGTATGGGCCGTCTTTCTTCCAGGCATTTAAACAAACAATTTAGTTCCCTGTCCCATGATACAAATCTCCATAGCACCTTTATACAACGTGTGCCTCAAAATTTTCCTACCAAACACATTCAAGTCTTTTTAGCTGTCACTGACTTCTTCTGCATCAGTACCTGGGGAGGGAGTTTGACCTTCTGATATTCCTTGGTTAGTATTTTCTGGTACATCTTCATCCTCTGAATCGGGTACAGCAAGAGAGTCAAGGGTGGAATTTCGGGTGGGACTTTGTCTCAGCCCATTGTTTGTACCCAAGCTTCTAGGTTCGGCAACAAGATCGCTTGTGGCTCCAGCTAGTCTCTTACTCCAGCGCTCACCCCTAAGCTTCTGGGTACCAAAACCATTCACCTTCTGCGAATGATGCATTGCATGATTCCTCTCTGCTTCAGAATTTTCCAAGTCACCACCATCATCAGTATCATCATCCATTTTCCCACAATAATCGCTATCCTTATTCTCATCATCAATACCAACTTCTTGAAGCACGTCACTTTCAGTGTCACTATCCATGGAGTCACCTTTTTTACCAGAATTGTCTTTTGAATCAGAGTCCGTTTCTTGGTGCCCATCGCGGTCATTATCCTCTCCTTCTTGCCTTTGTTCTATAGCAGTTTTTCCTTTTCTGAATCAGAAATTGAGGTCACAATCAACAAATATGAATTCCTAATATAATATGGAATGTGCAAGCTAATTAAGTTTCAAATTGTTCTGTTACAAACCATGTTAAAGGAGATCACAATCCTAAAGTGAATGATTTCGTGTTAAAGAGCTGTATTAAGGCATTCATATATCTGTACCCTCTATGGACTAGCTGGATGATTGGATAATAGCTGCTTATTGACCACCCATGGGCTGACTGTTTTCAGGTGAGTTGAAGTCCTAACTTTCTTTAAGAAAAACAATCCTCTATTCTGAGTTGGTTTACATCCAAAATAAATAGGACCAACAATCACCATTCTCACCAAAATACGACATAGTTATCCAAACCTCATTCATTTTGTATTAAGTGGCACTTCTATTATCGTAATTTTACTATCATCATCATGCTACAGCATTTACACACCCGCCCTTGATCAAATGTTTCAGGAGAGTGAGCCCAGAGAACTCCCCAAAGAGTTCTGTTTTGTTGTGATACGCTTTGTTTTTCCCCCTACCCTGACATGTGTAGGGGAAACCCAGTATTCTGCCTGCAACTAAATGTAAGCATAAATCTGCCAAAGAATCGACTTTGCCAAGATTCATGGTGAAATTGAGCAAGTTTAATTAAAGACTTTCACAAGGTGTAAGTGTGACACACCGGCTGACGCATCATTAATCATTAGCTTTTTTATCCAGCCATACATCTCATATGATGCTCTTGGGAGTCTCTGCTTAACTAGGATCAGTTCTACATAAACATTTCTTCTAGCTAATGAAGTGAATGGTAAATTTATCAATGAGACCAATCACATATGCATCTATCAGCCAGCTAAATTCAACAAACAATTCTCCTCATTCATGAAAGAAGACTGCCATCAGCATTTATGTCCGTCCACTAGACTGCAAATTTTTAGAAAAAGTTTTCTGACGACATACTTTTGGGAAGTAATAAAAAGCAATTACTTAGATATCATTTAAGAGAAGTACAGGATATTTTTTCAACACACTATCCAATTTCTCATGCACCATATGCAAGAAAAGGTGGAAACCTTGCCACAGCCTTAAAACAATCAGATGTAGCTTTTAAGAAACCTAGCTACATTTCCTTTTCTCAGTTAATGAACTAAAATGTCCTAATTGCAAGAGAACGGTGATGGAATTGAAAGGCTATCATGTACAAGTCTCTTTATGTTTCCTTGCTTTTCTAATTTTCTAGATTTTTTGGATTGGTGTTCTACTTCTTCTACTTAGTTGGGTGTCTCTCTTGTATACTTCCAATTTACTTAAATTGCACTCCTTTGTGCTTCTAATAAAATGTGAATTACTTAAAAAAAAATGTCCTAATTGATTGAACTTAAAAGAATATTTATGCAACAAAAGAATAGTGTAGCAATAACTACCCTCACCACATCAAACACAATACATAGAGCAGAGTAGATACCATAGAAA
The DNA here is from genome assembly GCA_900184695.1 of Betula pendula. NCBI lineage: Eukaryota > Viridiplantae > Streptophyta > Magnoliopsida > Fagales > Betulaceae > Betula > Betula pendula. Next base: position 133,579 of record FXXK01001871.1, read on the forward strand.
TTAATCTACAGAGGTAAACGTGGTAAGATCACATCTCTCTTACTTGGTTAGTTGTATAGCCTCATCAATGGCCCGGTCATAGTCATCTGCATGTAATTCCCAAAATTGAAAGCAGTCTATTATCATAAAAGAAGTTCAATTCAAGGAAAAATAATTAAACAGTACCCATTTGAAAAAGTATATATCAAGGACAGAACATAATGAGGAACATTGAAGATGCTGAGAAAGAGAAATTCTCCAGACTAATTTATGATTCACTCTCAACATAGATTGAGTTTCATGGATATAAAGCATTGAGAGCAAAACAGTCAAAAATGTCCAGTAATTCACAAATTTCTTTGAGACTCAATGATTCCAGAAGAATATAAAAACAAAAGCAATAATATAGTATAAAACAAAACAAAAAAACTCCTCGTCTTGGAGTATATCATATGGAAAACAACTTTATATACCAAAACTTCATTATAAGGGCCAAGTAAACCACATGTTGGATTTAGAGAAAGCAACTAATAATCTATGAAACTTCTTAATAGAGTGGATACAATTTTTTTAGTTTCTCCACAATGACTTGTTATGGAGCTACTTTATGAAAGCTAAGTTTCAAAATTAAGAATAATTCATGCTAGCTTTACTTCGGAGATTAATTTAAGGTCATTGGACTATCTGGTACCGATGTAAATGAAGAAAGGAAAAAGGTTTCAAACTCAGGTCAGTTGACTGAAAGCATATTCAAGAATGGTCAAAGTCTAAAAAAATTGTACCAACCATGCAAAACTAGGCTTCCATGAACAACATTCTCTCTGCTCAACTAGACAAATTTGTGCCAAGTTTGTATTTAGAAATTCAATATCAAGGAATAGATTTTGTAATCTACAAGTTAGTTCATATGGATTACCAGTATAATGTTTTGGCTTTTGAAAAGAAGATTGTGCAATTGCATGATAACCAGTACTCAACTGCAGCCAAAATTGTCAAATTTAAGCTTAAGCTAGACTTCCAAACAAGCTCTAAGAGAGCCAACCTTGGGTAGTAATTGGGCAGCTTAAGCCATTTAACAGCCTGTCCTGATTAGCTTACTCAAAGTACCATAATCACAATGACCAATTCCCACCTCCACCCTCACCAGAACATATTAAGAGTAGCACAAGTATACTTTCAGTGCCATTGTCGACATATTGTTTTCTGAATATATCTAACAGGAACCTAATCTATGTTTAGGTTAAAAAAATAAATTCTATAATACATATGTTTCAAAGCTCACCCTATAATTACATTAATTCTTAGAAAATTAAAAAAAAAAGTACCACATAAGTTAAATCAATTCATCAGCCATCTGGTCCAAATAAAAGTTTTGATATGAACCATTTTATGACTTATCAAAAAAAGATATTAACCATTTTATGGGAGGCCATAACTTTTAGCACAAGTTCGTGTTATTAATGTTGAATTTGCACGGGACAAGAACTGATAGTATCCAGGTTTATAAGCAAGTTATAAAATTTATTCACCAAATTAGGCTTCCTTCTGTAGATATATTCTTAAAGAGGATAACGAACCTCTTGTATGGGGGGAGTATACGAGGCAGCAAATCATTGAGATTAAAGATGTAGGTTGCAAGGTTCCTTCAGGATCTATGCTACATAAGCAGATAATATAAGCTAGAAAAAAAAAATTTAATGTACCAAATGTGTAGCTGATTGGCCTACGAGTGCGACAGGAACGAGTAATTCCAGCAGCATGAGGATTCCAAAAATTATTCAGGAGCATCTCTTGCCTTTGCTTTCGTTTCAGTGCCCTTTCTTTATTCTGTAGAATATAATGGTAGTGCTAGCTATAATCAAAATATGAAATACAAATGGCTATACAAGCTTAAAACTGTTTTTTTTTTTTTAAGTAATTAAAAATGTCATTAAAAGCATAAGGCGCCCCTAAGTACACTAGGAGAAAAGCTTAAAACTGTTAAAATACACTTTACCTTCCTAAGTCTCTCAAGAGCAGGAATTGCATCAGTTTCGATTGTCTTACCAACATCAACTTCTCCTACAACTTTGCTACATGAGAGTTCATCCTGCCATTGCCACAAATAGACAAAGTGAATTAAGGTTCCTATTCCAGAACAAACAGAAAATTAACCTTACCGCAACTTTATGAAATTCCTCAAGATTGGTTGCAAGAGTTTCCCACTGTGAACTGATAGTTGGTGGAGATAAACATTGTTTACCCTTAGAGTTTCTCTTTGACTGACACACATTTACTTCCCTGTATAATCTATGGCCAATAGTTTTGTTTCCATCATACCTACCATAACCAGAAGAAACACTATCAACACTGATCATGCTACTAAGTATTATGAGATTCATAATATATTCAAAACTTACCAATAGGTAACCCCATTTCCATCTCCTCCTATCTTATCTTTGCGGAAACAAGATATTAGATTTCCTTGTTTTAAAGCATCATTTACATAAGACAGTGTATCATCTTGCTGTGAACAAATGGAATGGGTTATAAAACTGCATCCAACACATTATTATTTTGAAAATCTCTATAACAAAGAAATAGAAGTGATTGTGAATTGAAAATAAATTAATTGTAAAAATAATTTACCAACAATTCATATAGAAGCAACACAAACAGTTAGAGGATCTCTAAATGGAAAGCACAAAGAACAATCCAAAATAATTAGAATAAAATTATTAAAGGAAGAAGAGGTAGGACATATTACATCAGCTCGGACTTCACAAAGTGCCTTCAGTATCAATAAACGATTTGTTGGATCAAGCTCTTTGTATCTGAAAATCTCCCCTCTGCACAAGAAACAGCAAAAAAGGCATTATGACCTCAGAAAGTGAGAACCTGGTCAAATTAAAAATGAGTAATGTGCAATTAAATACCCTTTAGCTGCCATTAGTGGAATCTCCCCTTCAGCTACCTGTAGTAAAAGTTAAATAAATGTCCAAACAGTAAAGCCATCCTATTTTATAAAGGAAATAAAAAGAATAAATAGAAGCACGCTTGCTTTAAAAGCTTACCCATGGCCACCAAACGGCAAGTTTCTTGCAAAGTGCAGTCACCCACGCATCAGGACCATTCAATGGTTTGCTTACAGGTGGTATTCCCTAGAAAGAATCGAGGCCGTATACGTGACAAAAATGAGATGGACAATATACAAAGAGCTCTTGGAAAGAATTGAGACATTTGTAAGTTCCCAAGAAAAATTTGATGACTTGAACACAAAACCACATTTTTTAAAAAAAAAATTTCTTGACATTTGAAAATAATTAACTACTAGTTATCATTTTATAGATTTAGAAGTATGATATTAGTGCTAGATCTAAAACTTAAGGAAATTTTGTAAACTATCCCATTTTTTACTTAATCCTAAAGCAATCAAAAAGAAAAGAAGAAGGATTACACAGCAACAACTGTGATTGAGAAAAATGCTGGACTCTATCTGCCAACACCAATACAGAGCACCATATTCAGCTGCCAGAAGATAGAAAAGTCTGTGTGGTCCAATAGCATAAAAAAGTACAACTTCAATGCACACATGAGCAAGACAGATTCTGAAGAATCTATATGTGAAATCACAGTTTCTGTTTTCCAGACAGAATTCATCACAGTTTCAGTGAGAAGGACAATTTGGAACCCATTAATGCATACATAGTAGATATGAAGTAGAACGCACAGTATACTACCAACAAAATTGATCAAAAAGAAAAATGCACAAGCTAGTGCCTTGTCTATCACACTATCTCATGACACAAATGTTTAATATATCCCAAAAAAAAGTGTTAGACAATAATTACCACCATTCAATTAACCACCTTACATAATGTACTATAAGGATAAAGTTTTTCTCTAAACTACCTTTGAAGAATTTCCTCCATCTCAATCTATTATACTAATGTGTCCAAAATGCATGTGAGAATCACGTTGGAGCTTCTCAATACGATTTGCAACACATGAAGGGAGAGGAAAGAGGAACATGAAGTACGTAAGTAAGTTGGATAAAGTGCTCTTGATAAGGGTAATCCTGCCACCCTTAGACAAATACAACATTTTCCAACTAGCCAACCAACATTCTATCTTTTTGATAACATCGTCTCATATATGCTTGGCCTCAAAGGATGCCCCCCAAAGGAAGACCGAGATACTTCAAAGGCAGGGATGCAACCCCACAACCCAAAATCCAAGCCAGCCTAGCCACATTATCAACATTACCCACCGGAACCAATTCTGACTTGGCTAAGTTCGTCTTCAAACCCGACACAACTTCAAATAATAAGAACAAGCTCCGTAAAATGCGAAGATGATTTGGGTCAGCCCCACAAAAAAGCAAGTTGTCATCAGCGAACAGAATATGAGAGATATCAATCGATGTCCCCACAGAGAAGCCATACAACAATCCTTTACTCACAGTAGCTGAAATCATCCTACCCACATGCTCTATTAAAAATGTATTTGACAATCACATGTATTTTGGACACACGGCGAAGGAAACCAGCATGAAATTCCTCCAAAATAGTTTGGAGGACAACTTTCTCCGTACTATAATGAGTAAGAATCATCTGAAAATAGAATGTTTAAGTTCTCTTAAACTATTCACTTGTGTACTTTTGTTATCTTCGTTTACTCAACAAATCTTCCTAGGTTGGATATGTATCAACATAAATCAAGCTAAAAATAAAATTTTATAATACCAACCATATTTATTACAAGAGATATCGAGGTATTCTCATTCATCTTATACTTAATACAATTTCTCCAAGGCATCAGTTGCGTTAGTTTTCACCAATACCTTAAAGCACTCACGGCAACTTTCCTATAATCTCTTTCCTTCCCTAAATATAGGAAAGAAAAAAAAAATACAAAAAAGTCACATGCAACAGCTTCCTGTTGTTTCCCTAAACATTGGGTATGTTACAGTGCTACCCAATGCATTGGGTAGCACTTTAGCTTTCATATCCATTATTTTAACTCAAAATATTTATCTCTCCTCTTATTTTTGCCTTTCATCGGGGACTGTATTGAAATTTTGTAAAAAATGTAAGGATAGGTAGGGAGCTTGTATTTTGTAAAGAAATAAGGGAAGCTGCTGTGAGTGATACCATATAGTCTAAATTACACATAATTCACGGTCACACTGAACTCATTCAAGAAAAAGAACATGTAAGTCACGTGAAACGCAGAGCAACAGAACTTGAACAACCACTTCCCATTTATCTTATGATGATTCGCTCAATGCCAGTTTGAGATGCCAACTATTTCAATAATAGTGCTGAAATTAACAAGTACAGATATACAAGGTAATAAGAATAGAAAACCTTCAAAATCGTAATGTGAAGCTGAGCAAGAGAACTGTCAGGCTTAATCAATCCCATCTCAATCTCTTCCGCAGATAGTTTCAAATCACTCCCAATCACCGGCTCAAAAACCTGCCGAAACAGCATATCACCAACCTCGGTCGGACCAGAAATCAAACGGTACGTTTTTACTTACGATTTCAAAGGAGATGAAGATGATCTTACGCTGAGGAAATTGAGTACGGAGGCTAGCTCCCATCGTCCACGAAGTTTCGCAACCTCCGATTCCAAATCAGACTCGTCCAGAACCACCACTGGCTCCTCGGCGGTTCCTTCTTTTGCCACTGGCCGGATTTCTTTCCCGGCAGCCTCGCTCGCCGCCGAAGCACGGGTCCGGCGATGGCCGATCATTGTTTTAGTGAGAGAAAGCTTTCGGAAACAAAAAACTGAAGCGAACGAAAATTATGCTCCAAATGATTCGGAGAGGGGGGGGAGTTGAAGGGGTCGTGTCGTGCGACAGCTTTGGAGTTTTCCCGCCTAAATCGTTTTTACCTCGCGTTGGGAGATCGCGGTTAACTTGGCCCTTTCTAGGGTTAATTTCTGAGTTTCCGCTCTATCAAGCGCACCGTTTTGAATTCAATCCACTAACACCGTGTTTGGATGGAGGGGGAACCGCAAACTGTGAGGAAATAGAGGTACGATATTCCCATTTTGCATTGTTTTGAGATCTATTGTTAGCTTATTTTCTTCCCTATTGTTTCCAATCAATACGAGTTAAAATAAAAATAGATTAAACACCACATTGTTTTTGAGTTTTGATGTAATATATACAAACATACAATTAATTCATTCAAATATATGTCTATTTATATACATTTGTATATAAAAAAACCTTTCCTTATCCATGATGTTTCTTAAGAATGTTCAAGCGAAACAGTTATTAACCACTTATATGTCATGAATTGTTCAAGAATGTTTCAAAGTGTACGCATTAACATGAATATTCAATTTTCAGTAACTTATTACCTAAAGACTTTATTCTTGAAATTGAAAATTCAAGACTAAATCTAAATCAAATAAAAATTTAAGGGTTAAATATCATTTATCCCTTTTAATCGCTATAGACAAATCATATCCACTTGATATATTAAGTTAAGAAGTATGACAATATTGAGAACTGCATGGCCTTCGTGAGAGACGAGTTCTGTGCAGAGAGAAAAGAATTGTGGTTATAATAAATATAGATGAAAACGTACACCAGAGTTGAGGAAAACAAAATGAACTAGATTGGAATGCTCTTCTCCCTCCCCCGATCTCTCTCCAGTAAGAAAAATAAATAAATAGATAACAAAGGGAAAGGAAAAACCTCAGAAACAATAATTACATTATCTAGGCTACAATTAAAGCCAATCTGAGACTTATGTAACATTTTAATAACCAAAACCGTTACCCGTAAAATCATCCTCATCGTCACTACTGAAAGGTTCAACCAATTGACTATCATCATCATCTTCATCACCCTCTGAAACAATCTCTAGAATTCCTGCACCTCCATCCATGATGAAATCCCTATCATCATCATCATCATCATCATCATCATCGAGGTCGCTAATGCTATCATCATCATCATTGCTCATATCATCAGCATCAGTTTCACCATCCCCATCAAGATTTGGGCCTAGTATAGGGTCCACATCACCATCATCATCGTCCTCATCTTCCTCCTCGCTCTCGGCATCGTCGGGATCAGAATCGTCATCGGTTGGCCTTCGGCGACCGATTTCATAAACCCTAGCAGAAGAGAACATTTCATCTGGATCATCCAGTGTAATCAACCCTACAAAGGAATCTGTTGGCTCTGTTGCAAAGTCAAGGACACATCGATCTACTGGAATAGTGGCAATGTCAGAGTAGTTGACTGCGTCGACCGTGCGGAAAGCCTCATAGAGGGGATGCTTGGCTCGACGTGGTTGACCTGCTGACATTACATCCTCATGATTTCTCCTAAGGATCGCATAAATTACATCACCACGTGCATTAAACGTTATCCTTGTTTGGTCCAATGAAGGTACACTTCGGAGGAGCTTAAACTTCCGGAGATCCCATACCTCCGAGTTTATAATTACCTATCAAAAATGAAAATTTTATATTAAAAGAATCACAGGAAAGAAGAGGAAGGGGGTTGGAAACTACGAGCTAGCAATCAGAAGTTTGGCAATGCAAACTGGCATGTATAGATGAATGGAGAAAGTAAATGTCAGTTTTTAACTTTGGTAAACACTTTTTAAAGACAAGAAAATTTTAAGGAGCATCTAGGAAAACTGAAACGTCAAGATGAGTTATCAAAATAAGAAATTAATCTTCAAGACACTGAAAAAAAACCCATCAAATAGTTAATATGATTAATTTAATCTCCCTACGTCTACTGATCTTGTCTGAAATCTCAACTACCTAACTTCAAATATCTGAACAAACACAATCATATGCGACATAGAAAAGGCCAACTGCTGAAATTTAGTGCTTAAACCCCTACCATTCAAAAAGAAAATAATAGTAATAAATTATTTGAACATTTACCATTTTCTAAAAATAATATCAATCTTTTATCATTATTATTATTATTATTATTTGGGAGGTTTTTTTTTTTGAGAAGTAAAAGTCAATCTATTTTTTTTTTATTTGGGAGGTTTTGAACATAGGATAAAGTAAAAGGAACTGAAGAAACTGTTGCTCTAGTGATGAAACCAGCAAAAGATTACCCACAAAATAATATTCATATTAGAGATACCACGACAACTATTGTAGTCGTGGCAGGGTCCTGCATACCTCGTTCCCAGCTGGATGAAAGCCACCACCTCCATAATCTGTAAATTGATCAAAACGATGAACAGGACGAGAAACCCGCCGATCCCACAAGACGCCATTCCATAGGAGCATAGTGTCCGAAGGGCTGAAGTGTATGGGCGAAGAAATATGCCCCCGACTTGTAGAATTATTGGCAGAAGGGTCTGACAGTGTTGTTTCCACCTGGCAGGTCTGGATATTGTACAGGAGAATTTCTCGTTGTGCAGGCTCTAATGACAGGGCTGCAAAAATGTTTCCAGATTTGCTGAACCTTGCAGCCTTACACCCTTCAAATGGATGAATTGGCCCACCTGAGACCGAAGCTGCATCCCACAACCTTACATCTTCGGAGCTCGATGAAAGCACCAGCTGTGTCTCACCGGCAAGATATGACTCAACAAATGTCAAAGGAGACTGGTGGCTTGTGCAGCTCTCCAGCACACTGTTGCTGTTGGAGTCAAAAATTTTGAGCTCTGCATTGTGGGTGCCAACTGCAAGACGGGAGGAGTCTCCAAGAAAATTAAAGCATGTCAAAAGGATACCAGCATCATCCCGACAAGTTCTCCATGGTCTGAATCTGCTGTAAACAAACTGGCGATCCCTGCGATTTCCATGCACCCCACCATACATACTTTTGAACTCGCGTGTACCAAGTCGGGTTGTCACATTTGATGGGGCATCAAGGCTTCGTTTAGGTTCAGGACAAACATGTGGGTGTAAGAGAGAGAGTGGTGGGAGAGTGGTTATAGGGGCAGGGCATTGGCGATGCTGGTGCTTCAGATACTGAACAACAAGAGAGTCTAGAGTTAACCGCTCTGTGCTGCTGGGCTGAGGATCATTTAGAAGTCCAAGTTGCGAGAATGGTGTCAACTGACCCATATGGATGTTACCATATTGGTTGTCATCCATATAATCTGCTAAGTAACCAGTTGGCGTTGATCGCCCATACTGATCTCTTAGGTTAGAACTTGGTGTAGAAAGCCCAGCAGTATCAGCTAGTAGATTGCTTTTACGAACAGTATTGGGTGTTGGACAAACTGGAGACCGAAGTCCTAGCTCACCGGTGTGGAGTCGCTTTCCAGAGGATGAGACCAGCCCAATGTCCTTAAACTCGGACAATTTCCGCTTCATTGGCAATATGATTGGAGTCTTACATTGGGACTCTGTATCAGAATTAGGTTTCATCAAGGACTCTGATGCTGTTTCTGATACAATTGCAGGTGCAGAAGATTGTTTTGAAGTACTGAAGACTTTCCTGACAGATCCTGACTGAGAATCATTGAATTGCAACTGATTTCTTGACTGTAAACCAAAACTAGGCGAGAAAGCCAGTGATTTTTTCTTTGAAGAAGATACAGCTGAATCACACTTCAAGCTTGTATCCTCATCCCGTGGAGTAAGTTTAGATTTTCCTGTGAGAAATCCACATGTGGCACGACAAGAGGGCCACTGGAGTTGTATAGAGGGGGCTTCTTGTGTGGAGGTTTGATGCATAAGAGATGATGGAGCTGCCAAGGATGGCAAAGGTGTCAACTGAGCCTCTTTTAACAGTGTAGCAGCAGTTGCACCCAAACCACATGCCTGTAGGTGTTCATGCATTAGAAGTAAAAGTTCCCTGGGATTTTCATATGTCAACCACAAGAAGAGAGACAGTCAAAAGGTGAAAAGAAAGGAGTTAGTAGAAAGAAGTGGATGATGAATGTACACAACCACACTACAGAAGAAATTAATAAGTACCTGGAGTGGTACGTAATAGGAGTGGCAGCAGCTATAGCTGCTCTTTCTATCCGCCTCAAAGTAGGGGTAGCAGCGTCAGTAGCTGCTAATGTACTTGCACGCCCTGAATTTGTCACAATCTGCAAAATAATTGTGCATCGTAAATTTCAGATACTTCTGCAATGGGGTGGGTGGGTTTGTGTGTGTGTGTGGGTGGGGGGGGGGGGCCTTACTGCTATCAGCTCAATTGCTGCCTGGGAAAGTTCAGCTTGCCACCGGCCTTGCTCAGTTCCTGACGTCTGGCTGCCTGAATCTCGAATTAACTCTGATAGCTTCTTCCCAACCTAGAACACCAAATTGCACTTAGAAACACAAAGTAATTACCTAAGAAAATTTGTCCACGAATTTCCCATAATAGTTGAAGTATCCAGACAATTATGACTTAACATCAGAAAAGCAGCAACCTATCTGAATGCAGCAAGGTATAACATCTCTTTTTCAACCAGGTAAGTGGCAATCGACAGGCAAAAATGAATTGCGGAAGCTTAAATGGGATAAAATAATTATTATCTGCAGCAAAGTAATGCAAGTGCAAAATGAAATCATCTCTGAAAACAGTGAAAGATGACTATGACAAGGTCTCCAACGACTATTACTTATTGACTTTACAAACCCAGTACTCTGGAGCAGTATACAACTGCATATGCGCTGAAGCAGCCCAGATTGGGTTCAATTGGCTTAGTTGGAATTTGATACAAACTGTGGTATTGATTCTTGTTTCTTAGATTACATCTTTCGTTATCACCATGTCTGGCACCAGAGGCATCCACACTTGTGGTAAAAAGATATAGAATATGATTTTTTTTTTTTATATAAGTAAAAGAATTATCATTAAAAGCGCAAAGCGCAACTCAAAAACATAAGTATACAAGAGAAACACCTAATTAAGAGAAGAAAAAAGAACAAGAAAATTATTAAAGCTAATCACTAAAGGCACTAAGTGCGTAGCTGTCCAAATATAAAGAGAATAAAAGGAGGTCTTGAGCTCCTTTAACGTCCTTTCTTAGTTTTCGAAATTTCTATCATTCCATTCCCTCTACATGCACCACAAAAGGCAAGAGGAAATCATTTCATCTAAAGCTATAGCTATCAATTATATGAAACAGTCATTTACCTGAAGCTTTGTCAATATGTGTGCAATTGTATCATCCCTGGCAAGACCAAGCAGGACTCGGCATGCAAGAGCACGGAGACAATCAAGAGCGGCAGGAGGTGAATATATGCGTGGTTGAAGGAGATAAAGTAGAACCTTTATGCCATTGTTGGCACGTACAGCCTCTCTTGCTTGATGATATCCTAATTCCAATTGCGTTGCAAGGCCAGCACCACCTGCTCCAGCACCTAAAGATATTCTACGATCTCCAACAAGTCCGGAAGTGGCTGCAACAGGAGTTTGTGAAGTGCTACTGATGGTCTGTGTACCAACTCCTGCAGCACTGCCCCTATCTACCACACTAGATTCCCCATTCCGGTCCCTTGAAACACTCTGCCCAGACATGTTAACAGCTCGATCCGAGATATTACGTTCTGTGTTTCTATCTCTAGTCTCAGTGGCAGGACCATATGAGGCTTGCACAGAAACAGAATGCTGACCTTGTGCAAGTAAAGGTGGTTTATTGCTAATTGAAGGTGGAGGACAAACAAGATTGACTAACACATTTAGTGCTGGTTGAATGATCTGCAAAGATACAAGTAAACAATAAGAAAATATAATATAATGGTGAACAAAAAGACAAGCACGATGCCAGTCTATAAGGGCCTGCTTCCAGCATCCACATATGTTATGGAAGAACAACAAAGATGAGAAATTTTTTTTGGAAATATCTCTTACCTCTGGGTCCACATAATTTTTTTGAAAACTACTAGAACTATTTGCTGCATCCAAAATGACTGCTACACCAACACGACTATTGCTTAATGTGGCATTTACAATCATCCTGCGGCTGTTCGGTACTAACGTAACAATATGCAAAACACCCAATGCATATTGAAGCAAATCGCGCAAATAACGCTCAACTGGTGGGGCCTACATATAATCAAAACCGATATGATAGAGAATGCAAGAAGTAAAAACAAAAGAACAACGACAAAACCTGAGTATATCACACCTGACACAATTCCAACAAGGTAATATGTCCGTTAGAGCTTAAGAACTTCTCAACCGCAGGCCAGCGAGTTCTTACAAATGCAGGACCCAGCTTCCGATCCTTTTGTAACTGCAGAAATACTGCATCCATAGCTTCATTACTGATGTCAAGTGGCTTGTAGGCTGCCCTTACACTTGGCGTATTCCGGGCCGTACTTCGATTGGTTTTATTTGGACGGATAGAATCCACAAGCAAAAGAAGATGAGCTCTAAAATATTGCCGCAAAGCAACACAGGTATGGTAAGCTATCTGCTTCTCTGATGATGTCAGTACTTCTGCAGATGAACGATCATTTCGAATTGATCCTGAGCTGGACAAGCCTAGCGCTCCAGTATTTACTCCAGATCTTACTGAGGCAGCTTCATTCAAAACGCCCAGTAATTTTTGTAAACCATCCTGAGCATCAAAGGCATCAAGAACTGCTCGGAAGACAAATGCAGCAGCAAAAAACAAGGCCGCATTTTTTCTGGCTTGGTCCTGAGGGCACTCAAGAAGTTGGATAGCTAACTCAACCACCAGGTGTACAACATCTGAGGGAAGAGCACAGACACGTTCCATTATGCCCTGAAAGGATTTATTAGAAAGTGAGAAGCAAAGCACAGACTACATAAAAACAATTCTAATGGAAATACTCGTGGACAAAAAAAAAAATTCAAACAATCGGATATAACAAGCCATTACCTGGAGAGAACCTATAGTAAATAAGCAGGAAGAAAGACCAAAGAAGGTTTGCACAATTCTAGGTACAGCAAGCAGTTTCTGCATGCCACCCCGGTCCACAAATAATGCAGCAAATTTCCGGTGAGCAGCCAATGCACAGATTAGCTTCATTACATCTGGCAAGAGAATTGCAATCTTTGATGCCTCCTTGAGTCTGGAACTCTGTTGTAATAGTGCAAGGCACACATCAACCCCCTTTTCGTTCAGTACAGGCCCAAGAACTTCAACATATTCTCCAAGTGTCTCAAGGCACTGAATACAATATTTTTCTCTCAGCTGTGCAAGAGATTCAGAGTCTGGAATGAAATATTCTTCAACATCCTCATTAGTTTCCGTTTCTGTGCCGACTGGATACATTGTATCACCATTGATGCCACTAGAGCTCCTGACACCATTGATGCTACCAGAGCTCCTGTTACCAATCACATAGAAGTATTACTGGACTATTACTAAAACTAACAAAACTACAACATTATCAATTTTAAGTAGCACAATGTTAGTACTCCCTCAATCTCATTATTTCATACTTAAATATGAAATTACCTACCTTGAAACTTCAATTGCATTTGCAGCATCAATAACAGTGGATGCAGCTCTGGAGGCAGCCAAAATGGCAGCTTCTTCATCATTGTTAGCTTTAAATTCCTGAACATTGTGAATAGCATAGGAGTAAGAAGTAAAAGACTCCACGTAATATGTCAACATAAAAAAAAAATAGAGAGCAATGCCGCATACCTCGAAAGCCACACTTTTGACAAGTTCAGCAGCAGCATCACCAGCTGCTTTGATAGCTTCTGCAGGTGCATTGGCTGCTCTCGCTTCAGCTTCAGCAGCTGCAACTGCTTTCTTTACAACATCAGAGATATCTTTATTTCCAACCCTGCATTCTTGGAAGCAGTCATCATTATCGTCTCTTTCAACAGCCAATGCATCAGATGTGACCCTGCCAGAAGACTTTTTAGCATCTGGTACTTTTTTCACATCTAAATGTCTCGAAAAACTCCTGTCTCTTGTACTTCGGCCCTGTCCTAATCGACTACCAGATCCGGGTGAGGTTAAAATCTGTTCATTCTCTAGACTGCCTTCATTAACTCTTCCCTTGCATCTGGATCTTGCCGATCCACGACTCGCCCTGCGCCTTGAGGAGTCATCTCTGCCATTTTCATCAAAATCCCCAAGTTTTGCCTTCCCATCTCGTAAATCTCGACTATGCCATCTGTCCTCGCCATCAGCATCTGCATCATAGATAACAACCCTGTCATCCAACCCATCAGGTGGTTCTCCATCATTCACCCAGCATTCTTCTCCATGTCCTTGCCGAACAATGCTTCTATCCTGATCCCTTTCAACGTTTTGGTCATCTAAGGACCTCTCACCTGCTGTCCTCATATCATCTAAAAAAGTTGTTTCTAGAGCCTGTCGAACCCTACCCCGACCTTCGTCTCTACCTCTTATGCAAGTAGTGCCAGATGCATGCTTACTTTCTGTTAAATGAGTAGCATCTTTCTGGCTTGTACTTGTCTCTCCAAGGACACGCACACGAAGATAGCGCATAAGCTTGGCAGACAAACCAGATGTCAACACATCTTCTACTACTTGACCACCACTGAAATCAACCGAAATATCTAAGATATAATGTGAACAAAACTAGTGCAGAACAATATAATGAGAACTGGAAATAAGTGTTAAGCTATTTACTTCAGGAGCATACCCAGCCAAACATACAGCAAGAAGACCAGTAGAATAGGTCTTCAACATTTCATAATTCGAGGCCTCCTTGCTCTTGTGATCTTCACCAGGAAATCTAGCAGTGTCATCAATCACCCAATTTTTTATGTTCTCGGAAACCGCTTCTTCGAAAACAGGATACTGCATAATAGCCCATTAAATTAATACTATACCATAAACTTAAGAAACACAATAATCAAACTAAATATACACATGAGCAAAACACAATCTTACAATCCAAGTCAGCGAGCAGCTTAAAAGAAGCCTTGCAGAAGCCGATTGGATGGAGGGTGGGTATCTTGTGTCCGATAGAAACTTAGAAGATATCAATTCGAAGAAATCATCATTTTCCTGAGCATAAGAGCCCGAAAAAACGAATTAGGACACAGAGCTTCACTAAAAGTATTTTAAATGCGGTTGCTATGGCGCACTTCCAGAGGAAGTGATTGGGGGAGCAAAAAACAATAATAATGACCAAAAAAAACAGAAAAGAAAAGGTTAACATTGGCCAAGTTTAGTTACCCGGACTAAGTTTCCAAGCCGCCCAATGTTATGCGAAGCACGGCCATTATTGGAGGAATGACCATTCTCTTCCATGTATCTGCGTTTAAACCAGACACGTATACAAAGATAAAAAAAAGTTCAAAACCTATCAAGAACCAAGCAATCGTACTCAGAAAGTATACCAATTCATCATAAACGATATGCAGACTTAGCGAATGAAATGAAATTCATCATTCACAAATGCAAAACCGGTATACGGATTCTAGAAAACCGAAAAACGGGTATCAAACTACCACAAAGATGCCACTACAAAAGAAACTCACTTTCTAACATATAATTATATAAATGAAAATATTTCGTAAAAATTACACCACAAGAAAATAATTATCAGTCCATAAACAGTTCTATACGTACAATTCAAAGGCAATTACTTCACACTTTAAAATAATTAATAAACAAAATTCAAGAACTTGATTCACACAGACACGCAAATGCACACGCGCACACAACTATATAACTATACCTGTCGAACCCAAAACCTAATGATTTTATCATAAACCACCAATCGGCCATAGTCGAAACGAAATTAACACAAATATTATCCGTACCGAGATTCTTGAGTTTCTAGGACGGAGGCGAGGGCATGGAGGACGAGAGGGTTAGGGTTTTCAGGCGAAGAGGTGATCTTCTCCATCAGCTTCTGGGCCTTGGCGATCAACTCGTCGTCTTCGTTCTTCGCTTCCTCTTCTTCCTCTTCTTCTCCCCCTTGAGCCTGAGCCGGGGGCTCCTCCGCAGGAGGCTGAGCCTCCGCTTGCGCTTGGTTCGCTTGTTCGTCCATGGCCGCCTCCATATGTTATCGATAGAGATGATTGATATGTATACAGACGTATGTATATATATATACGAAGAAATGGCAGTGAGAATGAAAGGAATTTAAGGGCTTATTTATGTGAAATTTTTGTTATTCATAAATATATGTTTCTGTGAGCCTGTGTTGTTTGGTTTTGGAGTTGCAGAGCTGAGAGAGAAACCAGGAGTTGTGAAAGAGAAAGAGAGACGCGTTGATGTGTGCGTTTGGGTTTTTATAGTGGAATGAGAGAGAGAGAGAGAGGGTTGCTCAGGGTGGGTGGGAGAAACGGATCGGAATGTTCCGGAAAGACCCGACCCGGTTTTGTATGCAACATTGCAACCCTAGCCTAGCCATTTTTTGGGGCTCACACAGTAAGCCTAGCGCGTTGGCCCGAGAGGTCCACTATGCTTAATTGGACTGGATCGATTTTCAATTTTTTTTTCTTTTAAATATAGAAAAATGCTAAACCTACGATTAAATGTATCAGCAAGTGATTCGAGAGTATTAAAAAAAAAGAAATGCTACATTTTATTCTCTTGTTTTTCTCTTATTTTTCTATTTTTTAAAATTACCATTAAATTTGTGATCTCCACGTGTAGACACATATAGGGACCACAAATCTAATGGTGATTTTTAAAAAAAGAGTGCTAGAACATCAATTAGAAATTCTTCTAAAGGATCAACTAACATTTTATTATTATTTTTTTAAAATTAAATGGAGCCTACCTCTTCAAAATGAAGAGGTAGGCCCCATTTGATTTTAAAAAAATAGGAGAAAGTAGGGATGTACAACCGGTTGCGGTTGTGGTTATTGGGCAATAACCGCAACTGGGGTACCGCAACCGCAACCGGGGTCCCCGTTGCGGTTGCTAATAACCGGTTTCAAAACCGGTTATTAACCGGTAACCGATTTTAATATTATGGATCACCAAAAAAAAAAAATATTTTTAATATTTCTCATCAAAAATTTGTTTTTGAAGTAAGGGAGTGAAAAAAATTTGTTCATATTTAATGTGAAACAAGTTCATATTTTTTTCTTTTTCTTTCTTTCTTCTCTTTTTTCTTTCTATTCTTCTCCCCTCTCTCACTCTCTCTTTCTATCGAACATGTAGGCTGCAGCAAGGAGAATGCTCCCTGCTGGAGCTCCAGTTATATATATATATATATTAAAAAAAAAAAAAAAAAACTGGTTATCCGGTTACCCAGTTAATAACCGGTTTTCTAAAATTAATAACCGTAACCGCAACCGGCTTAACCGGTTTATCCGGTTATCCCGTTGCGGTTATTTTCGGTTTTTCGGTTTGTCGGCTATCCGGTTATCCGGTTATAAGCAGTTAATAACCGCTCCGCTTGTACACTCCTAGGGGAAAGTACCTTTTACCCCCTAGAAGTATCCACCCATTGGCACTTTAGGCCCAAATATTTAAAAAGTGACATTCGACCCCCCCTAATCTTGACGACGTTTGCAAGTTAAACCCGCCGACCATCTTTTCTGTTATTTTTTACGGAAGTGAAGTCACGTGCCTTGCACGTGACTTTTTTATACTAAAATGTTCAAGAATGCCCTTTAGGGGTAAAGTGTCACAAAAAACAAAAGTAAAAAAGAAAAAAAAAAATCATAAAATATAAAGATACAAATCACTCCCTATGATATAAAAAAATAAAAAAAATAAAAAAAAAAAGAGAGAAAAATGCAAAATCAGTTCCTGTGATTAGCCTAAATTATAAATCACTCTCTGTGATATAAAAAAAAAATGCAAAATCAGTCCCTGTAATTAGCCTAAATTACAAATCACTCCCTGCGGTATAAAAAAGAAAAATAAAAATGTAAAATCAATCCATGTGATTAGCCTAAATTACAAATTACTCATTATGGTAAGAAAATGAACTCAGAAGTCCCTGTGGTATGCAAAAAAATAATTTAGTCTCTGAAGTCAAACTCTGTTAAAATTTTTAACAGATTCCTGGTTAAGCGCCGCTGACATGTGGCAATCTTATTAAAAAAATATATAAATATATTAAGTATATAAATTTAAATTCAAAATTATTATTTTTTTTTTTTTAAAAAAAAAGAATGGGGTGGCTGTAATCGGCAGCCACCGCTTGGGGGAGGGGTGGCTAGGGGTGGCTCGCTGCCATCCTCAACCACCTTTGGGGTGGCTTGCGAGTCACCCCCGAGTGGTGGTCGCGTAAAACGCAGTCACCTCTGTGGCAACCGAGGTGGTTGCGTAAAACGCGACCACCTCTGTGCCAGTGCGGGTGGTCGCATGCCACCCCTGATCTATCTAGGGGTGGCCGCGCGGCCACCCTCGCTACCACAGAGGTGGCCACACGGCCACCACTGGGGGTGGCTCGAACGCCACCCCCAACTCTGGGGTGGCCGATGGTAGCGCGCAACCACCCCCATGGGCTAGGGGTGGCGGCGAGCCACCCCCCACCACCTCAAATGGGTGGCTGTCAACGCTGAATTTCTTTAAAAAAAAAAAAATGATTTTTCAGTCTGAGGGCATTTTCGAACATTCAGGCAAAAAAAAAAGTCATGTTCTTTGCACGTGACTTAACTTCTGTCCAGAATAACAGAAAAAATGGACGGAGAGTATTGTTTGCCAACGTGATATACTTCAAGGGGGTTGAATGTCATTTTTTAAACATTGGGGGCTAAAGTGCCAATTGGTGGATACATCAGGGGGTAAAAAGTACTTTCCAACCAAAAAAAAAAATGCTAGTTGATCCCCTATAAGGATTTCTAGTTGATGTTCTAGATCTTAATCTTCAATTTTAAGAATAAGATCCTTAAGTTTTACTCAAGTTTTGAAATTAGTCATTCTATCACTTTTTCGTTAAAATTAACGATTTTCTATTTGTGACGTGTGTCTCATTTAACACGTCAAGATCTATATCAACGACAAAGTTAATAATTCTTATTTTAATGCTACAAATTTAGAAGATTAAGATGACAAATAAGATGATTTTTGTTTTTGAAGTTAAGTTTTTTGTTTTTTATTTTTTACAAATGAATTAGCGCTTAATGATATGATATTGATATTAAGTGTTGATATGAATGCTAGCATGTGAATTGAGACACAAGTGATATATAACAAACCACTTATTTTGATGGAAAAGTGATAAAATGACCTATTTAAAATATGGGCAAAACTTAGGGATCATACTCTTGAAATTAGAAACTTAATGATTAAATTCAAATCATATAAAAACTTAAGGACTAAATATGATTTTTCCCTAAATAAAATGTGGGCAAACCTTAAAGCTATACTAAAAGAGGCAATTTTCTAGCAGAATGATTTTTGTTTTGCACAGCAAAATAATCATTTTATCTTTAATGAATTCTTGATCCATTTAGTTTGGTGAGAGGCTTTTTCATCATTTCCTCTCCATCTATTTTGTAGTCGTCTTGCAAACTATAAAGATAGAGAGCATAAAGGAGCGAGAGAAGAAAATCTAAGTGCTTGATTTTTAAAAAAAAAAAATTAGAGAGAGAGCGAGATAAAGAGGAGGGTCGGGTCACTAGCTCCATTATAACTGACAATTTTTTATACGACCCGCGAATTTGATACGAAATTAGAGAGTTGAAGTTTTGCATAAATGGGTTCGAGTCATAAATAAGTTGACCGCTTGACTTGTTTATAAAGTTATATATTTTGTTATATAATAAATACATGTTAAAATAGGTCAAATGGGTGTTTGGGTTGAAACAGATCAAACTACTCGTGTTAGGTTTGGTTAAACGGGTTAAACATATCACATTTTGGTCTAAACGGGTCAACCCATTTGTGACCTGTTAATTAAACATGTCAAGCGAGTCATGTCTGGTAACTCGTGGGTCGGTCGGGTTAAAGGTTTTGATATATTTAACTAAATGGGTCATGCTCGAGTTGACCCTTAACGGGTTGACAAGTCAAGCAGGTCGAACCGAACCCAACTTGCCAGTCCTGACTATAATCACCTTAGAGAGTTAGAAAGATATGGAGAGACAAAGTTGGATTTTCACCCAAAAAATCTTGTCTCCCTTCGTATTCAAGTCGTCTCTTCTATTGGGAAATCTTAGTTTTAAAACAAATTGTAAGACAATAGGTTTTGTAGTGTTTATAACTAAGGTTATCACTAAAAAACTCAAATATTTTAGTGGTTATAAGATTGTATTTGGACAGTTACTGATATTCAATTAAAATGCATCATTTCTCTCTTCTATAAATATTATTGAAGTATGATAAAGAAAATGTATTGATTTATGGACAATTTCTTTACATATAGTTCATATATATATATATATGTAAAAAAATAGTTGACCCACACCACTAACAATGCCGTAAGACATGAGTATCATCTATACATGGCTGCGCCAGTTATTGACAACCAAAGGGTCAAAACCCATTAAAAAGAAAATTTTACTCTGGGTCCAAACCCTTAGTACTAAAAAGAGTTCTCCTTTAGGGAAAATTAAAAAGTAAAACAAAATCATCGATCAATTATTCTAATTAAAAAAAAAAAAAAATAAAAAAAAAAAAAAAAAAAATAAAAACCACCTTTTTGCAAGTTAGGCCAACATCTTTCAGATTGAAATTGGGGTTAAAATTATTTTCTTTACCTAAGCATAATGTCCAATGATAACTTTAAAACATATTTTTTCCACCCCCTTAACAATGGCTCACTAGTCCCACTTATCCAAACCATCAATTATTAGTCCACTTTACCCGGAATTTTTCTTAATTTAGAGAATAAATTTACTAAAATTTATCGAACTAGTGCTTTGCTTCTAAAATTTATGAAATCCTCCTTATTCTTGAAATTAAATTTCATTGACTTTAGGAGGTAAAAATGGGTATTACAAAAATATTTTTCAAAACAATTATAAACATGAAAAAAATTTCCTCCAAATTCAATTCAATCCAATTTATAAAACTGTTATGTGCCCATTAAATATGTGAAAAACACATATTTCTTTTATAATTTAATTAAAAAATCATGTAATTGTCACGTATTTAATTGAAGAAATCAATATACTCTTCACATACTACAAATAGTCCAATACATTATAATTTATAGACTAAATCCAATTTAAGTGAAAATTCCTCTAACATATCTATAAGGTCGGTCCTGACATATTGAAAGAAATATATGATATAGTCGTTGTGAAGTGGGATTGCGTGGAAAGTCGACTGCTTGTTAACGACTCCAAACCCACCCGGTGCCGAGTCCTGACTTTTCCCGGTCAAGTTAGGCCGACCACGTTGGGTCGGATGGGCGGGTAGAAATTTTAATGGAGGATTCGTGAACAAATTTTCACGTTACGAGTTTCCGTGCGTTTACGCAAAAAACAGGGCAAAGGCATTCCGCTGGGAATCCGCCGGAATGATTCCGGATTCCCGTGAACGCGATAGCAAATTGGATCGTAACGACTCATAAGCCCACTGTTTGGTTTGCTCGGAAAATCTAATTCGGCATGGAA
>FXXK01001872.1:1711-54227 GCA_900184695.1 Betula pendula
CCAAGTTTTTGTTTAATTATAGAGGGTAAAAAGGGTTTTCCAAGTTCCAAGCCAATATCTATATATCTTATCGAGATATGTGATTATAATTAGGCCGTTTGAATTTTTATAAAATTTTAGTAGTTTAAGAAAGATAAGAGGTTATAAGAAGACTGTTTGATGTAGGTCAGCTTCACACTCTACTACTTTTTAAGTTGTCCAAATTTTTATGAAATTCAAACATTTTAATTTTAGTTGATCCTCGTGTGTGAAATAAGTATTATATCTTTTAAAAATTTGATAATTCGGAGATTTTAATTGTAATTGGTCCTTATCCAAGGATGCGTGTGAAATAAGTATTATATCTTTTACAAATTTGGATAGCTTGGTTATAGGAGATCATCAACCCTACATATAAATGCTTTAGATATCCATGAGGAATAATTTTTTTATAAAATCACTACCAACTACCAAGGTTTAAATTTTATCAATTTACACTTTAAGGTTAGAACCGTTATCACATAAATAATTTCATTCTCCTTAAAATTTCTAATGGTGTTGACACGTCATATCTAATCAGAAGGCAACATATGTCTCATTTAATAAATATATATTGAAACTATATATATAAATATTAAAAAAGAAAACACTTAGGGTCGGTTCAATTACCCTATGTATTTTTTTTTTTCTTTTTTGTTTGTATTTTATTTTTTTATATTTACGTTTTAAAATTCCT
This sequence comes from Betula pendula, assembly GCA_900184695.1. Lineage (NCBI taxonomy): Eukaryota > Viridiplantae > Streptophyta > Magnoliopsida > Fagales > Betulaceae > Betula > Betula pendula. The sequence goes on from FXXK01001872.1 coordinate 2,427, forward strand.
TTTTCCTTTTATTTTTTTGTTAAATGAGACATGTGTTTTCTTTTAATTGAGTATGACATAGCAGCACTATTAGAAATTTAAAAGAAGATGGATAGAATAATCAATTTGATAACAATTCTAATCTTAGGGAGTAAATTAATAAAATTTTGGCATTCATTTTGAAGGCAAAATGAATGCCAAAATGCAAAAAAAAAAAAATAAAAAATCTCGTTTCTCACCTTCTAAAGTGATTTGATAAAAATCTGATACCTCAAATAGTTCTGAAGTGTTTTCCCTATCTTCTAATTAATTGAAACAATAACGAATCGACCGATGTAAATTCCCTTATGATTGAGACAACCATCTGCCACGATCTCAACTGTTTAATTACCATCTCTAATTAATTTCTTTTTCTGGGAAGATTATCTCAAATTAATTAATTATCAAATGAATGAAGGTGCTCGGAAATTTCCGACCAAGCTATGCATAATTTACCCCCACAATCCCACATTATGCATAGTCATCAGCTTTTATAGTTAGACAACTACCATGTTGAACAGATTAATTAGAAAAATGAGGGGTCGGTGAGGAAGCGATATTAGGGATTTTAAAAATGGTGCCAAAGGAACGAACAATTTGCTCAGAAAAAATGAGCAATTTTCGTGATCGAGTTGAATTGAAATTTATAGTAATTAGTTGTCTAAATTTTATTAAACAGTTAATACGAGAATTTATATAGAACTTATATGTCTGAATAACAGCTGAACAGTTCAAAATTTATTTAAATAAATGTATTTTACATAAATTTTCTCATATTTACTATTTAAATTACTAATAATTTAGTCAGCTAACTTTTATAGATCCCAACCAGACCAAGTCACAAGCTTCCGTTTATGACTATTATTAACAAGTAGATTTTTATGTGTCCAAAAGAAAAAAAGAAAAAAAAAAATCCACGGAAGATTTTTGTGAATATTAACCTTTCTTCATATAAACATGTTGTACCCATTAGTAAAATAGAAAACTAAAAAAAATATTGTATCCGCTACAAGTGAAAATCATGAGAATGTTTATTAACTTGTTTTAGGGTATTTTTTTTGTTTTTTATTTAAAAAAACTGTGTTAATGTGACATAAAAGTAAAATTATTTTTTATATTTAAATTATTTGTTATGAAAGACGAAACAAAAAAATTAACAATCGGAACTAAATTTTAACACACGGAAGATTTTTGTGAATAGACACATCTTTTTCTTATAAACAAGGCTTGCTAGTTGCTAAGTATTATCTCATCTTTCTTCTGTCCTCCTTATTTTTAGTATTTAGTATTAAATTCGTAGGACCCCACATCTTCACAAAAAATGACATTTCTCTATAAACAACATTTTCGAGGACAACTTTAATTTACATTTTCAATTTATTAAAAAAAACTAGTCCACATATAATTCTCACATCAACTATTAAAATGTAAAATACTCATTTCTATGAATTTGTAAGAAAATTATAATTAAATTTTTTTTTTTTTTAGCATTTTCCTAAAAACAGCAACTAGATTCGCGACTGGGCAGACAATTCAAAATGGGAAAAATACATTTCTAACAATTCGACAACTAATTCGCGTATAAAAATACATTTTCTTCCTAAATAAAGCAATACAAACAATTTCCTGAAATTAGGAAAAAAAAAAAAAGCAACCTTCAAATGCCTCGAAATCTTGAAAAGTCAATGAAAATTAAGCAAGACCAAGACCATCAAACCAACCAAAAGTCCCATCTGCGCACAATAGCCCCCAAGCTCCGGTGCGCCGGACTTGAGCCTGAACCCTTTCTTGTAGCCTTTACCAGGAATACCACCTGTGTCATCGACTACCACAGGTGACCCCAACATCAAACTGTGCCTCTTGGTCTTCCAAAACACGATCCTGAACCTCACCGCCGTGGCCATTTCCACCCGGAAAACCGCCGACCCATTTGTTGGAAAAACCGCCCCGAAAACTTGTGTTGTATTGACCGTCAAATTCCCTGCCTTCCAGGCCTTTTTGTTCTGCCCCTGCCGGAACCTAGGAATGGTAAAGTTCCCCATCAGATGCGCCGGTGACTTATTGGCCGGATTGTCGTAGAAAGTGAGGTTGATGGCATCATAGTAAATCCCCTTGTCCTTGTTGCCGTTGTGCAGCCTCAGCCCGAAGAAGAGGGTATTGTTTGTTGGGTCTTTTAAGGTTTTGTTGAGGGCAGGAAGGTAAAAGTATTTGATCGTACATTTGGGGTTGTCAGCGCGTAGGCTTAGCCACATGAAGAGGGATGTGAGGCCGAGAGTAATTATGAAGCTGAAACAGCACCTGCAACACCCAGCGGGCTCGCGATCGGCCATGTTTGTGGGTTATTACAAAAAGCGATTTTTTTTTTTCAACTTTCCGGTGAACTGCTTTATAGTGTTTTTGGCAGTGAGAAACTGTGAGCTCCGACGAAAGTGTTCAAAAGTGATAAAAGAAAGGGAGGAAACAGGAAGGAACCTGGTGATTCAGAAATAGAATTATTGAAGTAATTGTTGTGGTCTTTCCTTTTGTATAAAGTCGTGGTACGTTATCTGATGCTTTTGGGGGTTTGATATCGTTACTCGAAAGGGTGTGTTGGGTGATGTTTTAGGGCCAATGAGATGTTGGGTAGGTAGACTGGCGCTTGTGATTTTAGCTTTGCTCTTTGATATACAATAGGTTATAAGGCGTGTGGAAAAAAAGATAATTTTATATTAAAAAAAGGAGTCAGCCTGCAGTCAACTGGACGCGGCTTCGTTGGAAGGAAAAGAAAAGGAAAAGACTCGGTAATAAGCTGGTGTTTCTAGTGCTCTAAAAGACAAAATTCATATTTTTTTTTAAAAAAAAAAAATCATGCTATTGCAAACCGTGCAATGTTTACAGTTAGGTTAAATCTCCCTAAATTTTGTTGAAAATTCTATTTACAATTTACAATTTTTATTGTTGTATTATCCACTCTTATAATTTAAGTAAATGTCACGTGAACTATCCGATGTCAAAACAACATAATTTTGATGAAAAATAATTTAAAAACTATGACTATGAAATAAGCAAATAAAACAAAAATTACAGAATTTTTTTTTTTTTTTGAAATAAGAAAATTAATGATTTAGTTTAGGAGAGATGATCCCCACAAATTAATCACTATTTTCTCTCTTTGTCTTCTACTCTTCTTTCTGTTGTTGTTTTTGTTTTTTTTCTGAGTTTTTTAATTGATAGAACCATAGGTATAGGGTCTTATCAATCTTCACCAACCCTTTTCTCCTTCACGATTGACCAAATAAACTCAATTTTCTGCCCTTTCCAAGCTGTTCTTAGTGGCCTAATTGTTTGTTAGGTTTAATTTTTGTGTTGACAAATAATGTGTCAAAATATATTTATGGCTTGTAATGTTTAGTATTGAGTTAAGACTTAAAGAATTAAGTTAGTGTAAAAGTTGGTCCAAAGCCATAAAATTTTGAGTTTATGAAGAATTGGTCAGTATCAAATTGTCAATAGCCTCGACCCAAAAGTTTTTTCTTTTTTGGGTACATGAACCTCAATTAAAAGAGTTTGAAAAGTCTCAATGACATGGTGAATTTTTGGTTCGGCCACTCCATTGATCAGTTCAAAGGTACTAGGGCAAGAACGTTGAGTTATGATCCCTTTGCTATCAAGAAAATTCAAAAAATTTGACTCATGATACTCTCCCCCGACTACTGAACGGGATATTTTGATGCGCTTATTGAACTGTGTTTCAAGCATGGTATCTCTTTTAAACAAAGGAACACTTAGAGCGAGAACGTATAAAATAAATCCAAGTATAGAAAATAAAGTGATCAATGAAAAAAATAAAATAAAGTACATATATCCCATACGATAAACAACTCACTATAAATAAGTATTATACTGATACTTATTTGTCGGGGTTTAAATTAAAATATCGATGCTCTACTTTTGTTATCGACATTCGTTTTTTTCGGCGCATCTTATACAAATATCAGAAAAAGATGTGTCGGCATAAATTTCTTTTTTTTTTTCTTTTTATTTGTAGGGACTGGAGAGGTCTATTAGGTTTCAAGAGCATATGAGATGCAAAATAAGAAGGAAAAGATTCTTGTCATCGTCCACCACGAAGAATTGTCCATACTTAGAGCATTAACAGTAATTTTTTTCTTAAATGTATGAAATTAAACTATTTTTTATTTCTCAATTTAAATAAACTCTACAATAACTATATTTATCATTTTCTTATATCATTTAAATATTCTTAAAATTAAAATGGTAGGAAAAAATATATGAAAGATACACTATTTAAATATTGTTTCAAACAAATATTAGAGGAAATAAAGAGGAAAGAGCAAATTTTTTTATATTAAAATAATGTTAAGAGAACCACTTTTGATTTTTAAGATTTAGGGTATAACTCTGGGTTCCCTTAGTGTTTTCTTAGTTTATGGAATAACAAAAGAATCTATTTTTTCAAAGGGTTTTTTAAAAATATTTCTTATATTTAAGGTAGATAATGAATTTTAAAGAAGCGGATGCTAGTGCTCCAAACTATATATCTTCCTAGTGCGCAGATCTTGAATAACACAACCATTAGAAAAGAAGAAAACAAAGCAATTATTTTCCACAAGTTGGCTGACGGATACTAGATTTGCAGATAATTTTGGAACTAAAAAACTAAAAAATAAAAAAGAGGAAAACTTCACTTAATTACTATCCATGATCTTTTATCACTTTTGCAATTATACCATTAAACTTTAAAAAGTATCGATTTATGGTTATCGTCTTTCAGAAATTTGCAATTTCAACATTCTCATCTAAATTCAGCATTAAAAGGCCTTGGCTTCTCTTACTAGATACAAATTAATTTTCAGATGAGATGCTCAAAAGCTCGATTTAACAAATGGTATCAAATATAGGTTTATAGGTTTGAGTTGTAGGAATGTCATGTTAGATGAATGATTGTTGAGGTACAACAGTGCCACTTTGTTCAAATAGATGGCTCTGCCTTGCAAAGTGTGATTTTGAATTTTATAGAAGACTTTAACTTCCCTCATTTACACTATATACTATATACCAATTGATTTTCATATGAGAATATCTTGGTCGGAACATATAAATTGTGGGTTGGAGTACTAATTAGCATGACCCAATTTTTCGTTTAATATTATTATGATTTAATAACAATAAAGGTGGTTGATCTGATCATGATTTGGTTTTGGGGTAAGCGACCTTTAAAAATAAAAAAGGGAAGAAAAAAGAAGATAAATTATTTGACAAGGTTAGCCTAGGCTTATTTCGTGGCCTCAGTTAAATTTTCTTGGTCACAAATTAAGCAGATCTAATTGCAGAAATCCCAAACATGAAGCCAGAGTTGGCCCAATCATATTTTTATTGCTCACGATGGGCGTAGCTCGAGTTGTGTATGCCCAATATTCTCGAAGTGGGCTTTCCTTGAATTTTGCGCAGTCCTGATAAAATTGCAGCCCAAGAGGGAAACTCTGGAGCCCACTTCTTTTTGGATAATTACTGAGACCCACCATTTGCTTTAGGCCCCCTAAAACAATAATATCTTGGGTCTATCCTCTTGTATCTAACATTAAACTTGGCCTTGGCTATCTACACTTAGAAACAAAATCTCCACCTACAGTTATTTGATTTTAACATCTCGTGCTATTACTTTTAAAATACAGAAAAATATAATAAATATTAAGGTAATAAATGCTGAATTGTTAAAAGTAATAAATACTACCTCAACTATCGAATTTGAAAATAATGGTTGAATTTGTGAAAATTTACTCCATATAGACTACACGAGAAATCCTAAAGGATTATGATCTATAACGTTATTTTCCTTCTGTTTTCTATTTTTTGCTGCATGAAGTAATTCAGGGTTTTTTTTTTTTTTTCTGGTTTTTGGATTTTGAGCGCGCTTCGTATAAGAATGTGGGAAAAGAAATGGAATTGAAAACAAAACAAAAATACAAAGACCAAGAAATGACTAAATGATTGTTAGGCCGGCAGAAAGTGATGGTAACAATGCAACTACGATTACCTGATCGAATAATTGAGTACAAAGTTATGACCTTCCAAAGTTTTAGGGTTTTTTTATCCGAAACGAGAGGTTTCAGCTTTCATTAGCCCTATCATAGGTGTATTTAAAAAAAGAAAAAAAAAAAACATAATTTTAGATTATGTTAGGATTTTGTAATAGATATTGATAATGTGGGAAGATCATGATTCTCTACGACAAATAAGTGATTTAAAGAAAAATATGGGAAAGATTAGCCTAGCTAGCTTGGAATCCTGGGATTCTGAAAAAATATGAAACTATCCAAAAAAGAAAAAAAAAAAAAAAAAAAAAAGAAGAAAACAAAATAGAAGAGACATAAAAAGCCATATTATTGTTTTTGCTTTCCTTTCCATATTTGTTTTCATCATATCATCGTACAAGCATGTTTATGCTCTGTCAACTAAAGGTTTGTCTTGAGACGTAGTCGGCAACCTGAGGACAAAAAAAAAAAACCAAACAAGAAATAGTAAAGAAATAAGTGGTTGAGAAGTGACGACCATGGCATCTTATCATATCATTGAGAAAAAAAAAATATTGAAGCTGAGGAACCCAACATAATCTATTCAATGAAGTCCACGTGACCTGATGTCCCAAAAGAAGAGCATACACATATGACTCATGAGTCATGACCAACGCTCCATGCGCATTTCACTTGTCGTCTTTTGCTTCTTGTCCCCCATTCAGTCATTTAGTGCAACTTTTTCAACCCCCTTTCAATTAAAACCCGCCGCCCGCCCCCCCCCCCCCCTTTTTTTTGGTTTTTTACGCGATATTTACAGCAACACGAATAAATAAAACAACAACTAAACAGATAGGAGAAAGAGAAGAGAATGGGCTAAAATGATCATTAATTAATCTAATAACATGATTAATGCACATGATCTAAAAAAGAACACCTTTACTTGGATAAAAATTGTTATTTTCTGCTTATATATATATGTAAATGAGCTCTGATTAAAAGCAGAATAGTTAATTTGGTACTGTACTACACTTTCTTTTTTTTTTTTTGAATGAAGGTCATGTTGAAATGATTCACATCCTCTTTTTAAAAGCTACAATTATACTTTTATCTAAAAGTTTTAACATGATTACTACTTTTGAAATTATTCGGAATGTTTTGATGGTTTAACACTATTATAGAAAAAATGTTATTTAATATACCGTTATAATGTTATTTAAAAAAAATGTTGATTTTCAGTGTCACGTTATTTTAGTTATATGACAATCGTATAATTGTCTACTAAATAACATTACTCTTATTAGTGTGTAGATTAATTAAAATTAATTTGTGCCACCACACTTATTAACGAAAAAGTAATGATAAATATCAACCTTATGTCCACTCAAAATTGATGTAACTTTTAAATTATTAATAGATTTGTGATAAATTATTATTAACTTTTGATCCAATAATAATTTTAAAAGTTACATCAATTTTAGATGATTACAAAATAAATATAGGATTAGCCTCTATCATTAATGGAATGAAATCTTTTTTATTTTACATGAAATGAAAAAAAAGCAAAAAAAGTCATTTTATTTTAAGGTAAGAATTTGACGTTATATTTCAACTTTTGGACACATATCCACATGCGATCACGTGGACCAACAAGAACAATACATTCATGTCTAAACATGTTTTGATGAAAGGGGTCCTCTAGACAGCCTCCACGTACGCCTCATCCATAGGACCATATCCAGTGCTTGCTTTAAAATTCGGTTGGACATAGAGAGAAGTACAAGTTATCACATCTAATAATTTGATCGATTGATGACAGTAAGGCTAAAATGTCAGAAGTTCAAACATCCGATTCGGAAATTAGAAAATTTTTACTTATTATTCTTTTTCTTTTTAATTATTTTTATAATTATATTTTTAAATTTTAAATAGTATAAATTTAGGGTTAACATTTTAAAAAAATTAATAATGTCAAATTTCTCGTCCAAATACTAAACCTCTCGTCTAAATTCAACATAAAACCTTCAAAATATTTCCAGATTTTTTGTTTTTAATTTTTAATTATTAAATCAAGATATTTTTCTAATTTTATATATATTTTAAGGGTATTTTTAAAAATTTTACTCATTAATTTAGATGAGAGGATTAATATTACAAACTTCTGAAAGATAATAACTTTATATTAACACTTTTTAAAATTTAAAAATATAATTACAAAAATAATAAAAAATCATGAGTTAATAAATGAAGTTATCACCAGCAAATTAAACAAACTCTATATATATATATCTATGGACTTAATTGATTCCCTGATTACTTCATTAATTACTAGCGTAAAAGTATATATTAATTCCTTCAATGCAAATTAGTATCATTCCATATATACATATATATAATATCCTAAATTCATAAGAGAAACCTTGAGAGCCCTACTTTGTCTCCGGTATCCTCAACATCCTTTCGGACTTGCAGTTGAAACTCTCTGAAACTGAACTGTTTGTACGCCGCCGGCTTGTTACAGCAGCTCTGTATAACGGCGTCGTTGGAGGGGCAGTAGAAGTAAGCCACAGAAAACCTCTCAACTTCTTGAGTGGAAACCACTCGGTGTTTGATGCTCTTGAAACCATCATTGCTCAGGGCCTGCGACATATATATAAACAACAAGGTATGTACCATTGAATCAGATCTTTGCCTTTGAATTTTCCAACCAATCTTGTCTTTGTGCTTCACACTGTTTGTTCCTAATTGTCACATCACTTGTCCATTTTCATTCGTCTTTCTAGCTTTTTCTAAGACCAAAAATCTGGCATCACTAATGCATGTACTGGTACTTTCCTACCTCCCATGATCATCTTTCTTTTGAATTTTTTTTTTTTTTTTAAATAGAGAAATTAGGACTAGCTAGCTAGTACATTTCTACATTAATACAACTATATATATAAGATTAATTACCTGAAATAAGTCACCAATATTGATGATTAAAGCTTGTGGATTAGGTTTAACAAGAAACCATTTCCCATCTTTCATCAATTGTAATCCTCCAACGTGGTCTTGATACAAAATTGTAAGGAAACTGCTGTCTGTGTGAGGCATCAAGCCAAAGGCCTTGGAGGGAAATGGACAGGGAGGATATCTGTTCAATCGAAGATAACTGGTGTTTGGGGGGCAGTTTTCTTGGAAATAAGTAGATTTTATGTCTAAAATCTGGGCTAGAATTTCAGCTAAGCTTTGAGCCAGAGAGGCAGCTACTGTCACGAATGCTTCAATGGTCGATCTTAAAAAAAGAAAAAAAAAAAAAAGAATAGTGAGACAAGGAAAGAACGACAACTTATAAGATTTGCAGAAGCAATTCTTTTGTGAATATATGATCATTGATACCTTAATTATTAATTACTACATATAAAAGTGTTGTGCTGTCATGGGACCCTACTAGCTTTGTTTTATTTACGTTATATATTCTTGAAGGTCTATTATGGGATCTAGAATTCTCATAGAATGGCATTTTATATATGTTTCCAGTAATTTTATAATTTGTCATCGAAATTTTCTTTTTGCTGAGATATATAGTAATTAATTATCATTAATTTGTGAATTATTTATTAATTAGGTATTTGTAACTTCATGATCAAGAATAACTAAGATATGTAAAAGCAATGGTAAAGAAGACATAAGTGAATGATAATGGTAAGGGCATTTATGTAATTTCACATTACAACTCTAGTAGGGTAAGGTGTCACCTTTCCACAACATATATTACGTACCCCACGCGCGAATTGTATGGTATCAGACTTTTAAAGGCCTTTCTCTGGAAAGGCTTATGATTCCCTTTTTCATCAATTCAGACTAGCTAGCTAGTGGAAGCAACAGGAATACAGGATTGAAGAAGAAGACAACGAAATCCAAAATCTTTATTTATTTATTTTTTTTCAATAACGACAAAGAGGTTTCTTAGAACTTTATATCTTAAAACCCTAATCTCTTAAATAAGAAAATTTTCTAATTAACTGCTAAAAATAAGAGCTGAAACAAACATGCGAAATCTCCATTTACCTCCTTAAGAAAGTATTACGAGTTTTGCAATCGTAACATCGAATTATTAAAATTTGCAATGTTGTTATTTCATATTTCAGTCCCTTTTAATTTCACCCCCCACTGTTAGTGTTTAGGATTAAATCAAATGGCAACCAGGTAAAATTTATTTTATACTCATGTAAAATTTATAAAAATACAAATTTACTCTTAATTAAAAAAAAACTGAAAAAAAAATACTAAACCAATCCACCCACATCTGGGGTGACCCACGGCCCAAGGAGACAAATTTTGACCTTTTTTTAAAAAAAGGGGATAGTTTGGTCATTTTGGCATCATCGGTTGGATTTAACAGAAAATCCTAATAGGGGGTGAAATTAAAAGGGGCTAATACTTGAGATACCAACTTTGCAAAAATTGATAATTTAAGGGTGTGATTATAAAACTCATCTTAATACTTCGGGGAGGGGAGAGGGGGGGGGGGTGATAATGAATTTTTTCCAAAAAACATACAAAAAAACCTAAACCAAAACCCTAGTTGCCACTTGAAATTAGAGTACATGTTTGAAGTTCTTTCGAACACCATTTCTTTCCTGCCATCATGCGAAGAGGAACACTTGGAGGAGGAAAAAGACATGTAAGCCTTGGTAAAGTGTATGAGCACGAGGAGATAGCACGCGATGATCAATTCACACCATGTTTGCAATGATTGGAGGAGCAGTTTGATTGGTCTGGTGATTAATCTGAGCGGTTTGAAGATCAAATTGGTGTGTTAGTTAAGAAATTTGCCACCATGGGTGGTGCAAACATGCGTTTCTGTCAATTAAATTCGTGTTTTGTGGAGGAGGAAGAGGAGTATAGTGTTGAGGATGAGCCCATTAGTTTGTTCATGAAGTGTTGAGCAAGAAGGAACATCCTTTAGAGCCTAACAACGCTAGCAAATGGGATGTGAGGTTCAAACTTGACATACCAAAGTTCCAAGGTTGCTTTCAACCTCTAGAATTCCTAGATTAGATAGCTGTTTTGGAAGAAGTTTTGGATTTCAAGGAGGCGTTTGATGATAGGAGGGTTCCTTTGGTGGCAACCAAGTTTAGAGGATGAGTCGTTGCATGGTGGTAACAATTGAAGACAAAGATTAATAGTTGAGAGAAACTGATGAAAGACATGAGAGCCATGTTCTTGCCCAACAATTACGTGAGAACCATGTACCAACAAATTCAGAACCTCAAGCAAGGAACATGTTTTGTGGATGATTACACAACGAAATTTTACAAGTTGGCGACATGTGTGGATCTTGTGGAGTCAAATAATCAATTGGTCTCAAGATATATTGGAGTATAAGACAACAATTTCAAGATGTCTTGAATTTTTTTTTTTTTAATCCTCCTAATGTGTCTGAATTAAATTTATCAAAGAGCCTTGCATTTGGAGAAAACGTTGTCTAGGAGGCCATTAGGGTTGGTAGGAGGGAGTAATGGGGGTAATAATCGTCCAAATCTCTCACCCCTGCAAGTAATGCGACTCCACTTCATACACAAAATAGAGGGGCAGCCAAATGTGCAGCATAACAAGGGGACTCTGATGAGTAGCCCACCATGTTGTTTTAAACGTGATGCACCGGTACATAGGATGGTAGATTGTAGAAAAGGTCACTGTTATGGTAAAGAGTTATTCATTGAATCCGAGAAGTCAACGAATGATGCGTTGGTTGACATTGAGCAAGGGCATGAATTTGATACTAAAGCAAATGTTGAAGAGGAGGGCATGCTTAAAGCCCCGTAAGTCTGAGGGGATGATTGGAGGCGTAACAACATTTTTCAATCTACTTGTACAATGGGAGGTAAGATATATACCGATGATTGCGCAAGAAGTTGTGAGAATGTGGCGTGTCAAAAGAGATCATGTAGAAATTGCGGTTGGAAATAGAGAAGCACTCTAGTTCCTACCATTTGGTCATTCACTAGTGACCAGGTTTGATACAATGTAGAAATTACTATATAATGTGATATATAATATGAAAGAGAATGTAAACATATATAGAAATAAGAAGAGATAGATAAAGGCCTTAATTAGGGCTGCATATTGACTGTATTGAAATATAATAAATTGTATTATAATGGTCTATATTTATAGAGATGCTAAAGTGGAGAACAAGAAATCCTTTACTAAATAAGGAAGGGAATAACTAAAAAAAAAACTCAGTAAGTCATAATACTAAAGCTCCGTTTGTTTCGACGTAAAATGATTTTTGACGGAAAATATATTCATGAAAATCATTTTTCAAGTAAATTTTTTTCTATAGAAAACATTTTCAACGTTTGGCATATACAGAAAATCACTAATATATATATATTTTTTTTATATATTTTCATTCAATCATATTAATCACAAAAATTAATTTTTATTGACAACATAAAAATATTAATATAATTAGTTTTTTTAAAAAAACAAATTAACCTAAAAATTTGAGTTTCGGTAAAGTCTCAGTAGTGTCCCATCAGGGTCATGGTGGGGTCCTGCCGGTGTCCCAAGACCAGATTCCAGCGGTAGTCCATTGGGGTATGGCGATTTTTTGGCAGTAGTACACCGATTTGAGAATGATGAGTCAAAACTCGGAAAATGGTTTACCGTTTTATAAAATGAAAACCATTTTATGAAAAATAAAAAAGCTTTTTCGGTCAAATCAATAATGTTTTCCGTTAACTATTATTTTTCATCGCTCTAAACACTGAAAAACACGAAAAACATTTTTTAGAAATTATTTTATGCCGAAACAAACGGAGCATAAAATTAATATTCTAGCTGCTTCGAAAAATCTCCACCTGTGATGGTTAATACGGCTTTTGGGTTATGGGGTACATGTGGGGCATGCAAAATGTTTGGAATTATGTGGCAACGTAACGTCAACTACATGAAATTAACATGCACCCAACTAGTGATGTCATAGGATGTGGATGTGAGTTTTGGATGTGAACGCTTGGGTCTATTTAGTTTGAATTAACAACAAATTATTATTTTTCTTTTTCTTTTTTGATTTGATTGGAATGACATTTGAGGTAGTTAAAGGGATAAAGGTGTGAAAACATAGTTTTTGTATGACATTTGAGGCAACTAAAGCACATATGGCTCTTGTATGAAATTTCAGGCAGTTAAAGGGAAAATGTGGTTGAAGGGTCCTATTCAACTAAAATGTTGATAATAATTGATCATATGGATATATTCTTATCTTTTCATGCTAATATGCGTTGTGCACATATATAATTGGTCACTTGGCCAGATTTCAATGTGATCATCTTCTTGAACCACAAAACATGTTAGTATAATTGTGTGTTCATTAATTTGTAGGAATAAAATCTTTCCATTTTTTTGTACATATTAAAACCTCACAGACAAAAATGATTTCTTTTAAGAGTATATATGCAGAAAACAAAATCCTCTTGTTTGAGATATTTGCTAGCTCGTGTCTCCTCGATTCTGTACATTTTTCGATAGAAGGATGAAGGACACATGAGCAAACGAAAATTCAAAGATAAATATTGCTACAATACCACCCAACCACACCAAGGCAAAATCCTCTCATTAACACCGCATTTCAACACATTTAATTTTCATCTCTACTCTTTATTTGAGAATTCTTGTCATCATCCATATGAATTACCTTCAAGTGCAGCTGAAAAAGTGATCAGTACGATTCCTCCAACCATTCGACTCTCTCTCTCTCTCTCTCTCTCTCTCTCGCTCTCTCCTTGACGCGCACCTACTGATCTAGGAGAATCAACAACAACTCAGATACTAAATTCATGGCATTGAAATATCTTAACAGAGAAGATCAACGTAAGAATGGCAAGAATCGACAACATTACGTATAATTGGGGCAATATCGCACAATGTACAGTAAATCGGTATAACTTTGGCTACAAGTATCAGAATCGCGCATAAGATTCAATCCGAAAAACTCTTTTCAGCGCACACATCTTGACCATTGAGCTATGCTCGGTGAGTATCATTTTTGGGCTCAAAATATACTATTTTCTCCCATTCGAATCACCGTTTTAAGTTTTTTTTTTTGGTCATTTAAGGAAATATTTCTTCTCATTTTAATTAGTTGAGATTTTATTACGAGATTTCACCAAATTTTTGGCATAATCACTTTTTTCGATTCATAATTTGATTTTATACAATAATTAGAGTTTTTCCATTTTTGGAAAAATTCAGTTTTCGTCAACTATTTAAGCTCGTCTTATGAGCTTAGTTCAATACTTCGATTTGAGAACAATATTTCAACATATTCAGAGTAATCCTCTGTTTTTTTAGGGGCGGCTAGGGTTTTTCTCTACCCGATTCCTTGTTTTATCTTTTCTTGAGTTCCCTTACAACTTCAATCTATAGTTTTAGTGATGCAACGTGGGTGTAGTGGGTTGCAAAATTAACAAACACAAACCCACGACTCTTCCCAAAACCAAGAACACAATTGTGGAATTGGGAAAAAATGGATAGAAAACCACTCATAGAGTGTTTCTTATTTGAAATCAATCAATAATAATCGAAAGCTACAGCCTACGCCTCCCTAAGTACGCTTATATAGTAATACAAGTCCAAACTCTAATAAAACGTTGAAAGAAAGTTTTGTCAAATAACTATGATCACGTCATGACATGATACTGATTTGTGAGGATGCCGCTTGATTTGGTTTGGATCTTATCAACAACATAACAAAGACGTCAGGACGCGTTTCTGACAGATTTGCTTACAAAACTCTCTAGAGGTCCTTGCATCAAGACGCCTTGCAGACGACACATCATGTAAGTCCTCTAAACCAATCCCATCTGAATGTCTTGTTGACGGGGCTCTCAGATCTCCCTCCCGAGGCCTTCCCAACAAGCCCATCAAGACGTGTTTTAGACCTCGTCCTGACGTCCACATGCATCTTCTCCAGACTTCTTCATCAAATCAAATGCAGCCCAATCTACATCATCCTCACTTTGTTGGAGAGAATTCGCCCTCAAATTCACATCCTCATCAAATGAATTTCCCATGAACAGAGCAAGATGCTTGACATTAAATACATCGGACGTCTTGATGTGGCTTGGTACTTTCAACCGGTAAGCATTTCAATTAATCTTCTCAATGATTTCCATCAATCCAATCTTGCGACCAACCAGCTTGTTATACTCTCCAATTGAAAACCTACACAAAGTCACCATCCTTAAACTGTACAGCTCGCCTCTTATTATCAGCACTTGCCTTGTACTTGGCCACTGAAACTTGTAAGTTTTGAATAGTCACCTTGTAAACCTCTTGAAGTTGAGTAATTAGATCTTCATCATTGGCATGTACGATCATTAAATTAGGAACTGGTGCAAGGTCTAATGGTGCCTAATGATTAGTTCCAAACACTGGCAAATGGACTAAACTCGGTATTCTGATTAATAGACATGTATGAAAACTTTGCTTGATATAGCTAGCTTCTTATCCAAAACTTCAAATGATCCCCCCCACCAAGCTTTTAAGCAAGCCTCCTAGAATTGACCACATCCATTTGCCCATCAATTTGAGGATGATAGGCACTACTAAAATCCAGATTCGTGTTAGATGGTATTCACATGCACCTTCAAAATCCTTTTACTAACCGCTTCATCAGCAATTTCAGCTTTATAATGGCGTCTATATCGGATTGCATGAAGGCTGAGAAATTTTCATAAAATGAAGGAGCAGTTGCAACATTTGAGATAATCAAGGAGAAGCTTACCACAACCCCTGTTCTCACATTGATGCACTTTACACAAGCCATTGAGTTGCATTGTGATGTGTTCAAAGTGGGCATTGGAGTGGTACTCAATCAAGGAGGAAGACCGGTGGCATACTTTAGTGAAAAGTATAGCGATACACTCACGTTGCATCATTTAGATTACTAGCCTACGCTGTCAGAACCATTTTGGTTTTGTTCAGCGTCACCTACACATACATAGACCCACACCAAACCATATGGCCACCCACCACCAGCTCACTTGACCATCGATTCACCACTATCTGCGATCACTCTGTTGTCGTTTGTCTAACGACGTAAATTGATGGAAAATCCCCTTGTTGTGCTCTCTCACTCACTCTCTTTGCTTACCCAGCTTGATAGCATTGTAGTGCACCAAAATTCTCTCATTTTACTGTTCACACTCCTAAAAAATCCCTAGTTTATTTTACTTTTATTAATATTTTGGAAAAAAAAAATATTATTGAGGTTCCTTGAATTTAACCTTTTATCAAATCACTCTCTAAGGTTTACAATTTATTAAATGACTCCTTATGATATGTTTTGTTATCAAATCGCTCATTCTATACACCTATTGTTAAGGTTTTTAACCGAAATTGTGCCATGTTGACGTAAGATCACGTAAGACCGAATAAATATCTCCATGTGTATATAAATGTCACCTTAGCTTGACACATGCATGGAAAAAAAAAAAAACGAAATTAACAAAAAACAAAAAAAAAAAAAACAAAAAAAAAAAAAAAAACAAAAGAAAAAAGCGTCACCCCCCTCTGGCCTTCCCCAATAGAGTGGTGAGGTGGTCATTGTCCCATCACCCCTCTACTAGGGTAGATGGGCAATCCTACTAGTAGAGGGCAAGGGTGGGTCACCCCACCAACCAACAGAGGAGGGAGCCAGGGTGGGGCACCTCTTCGCCAATGATTGAGCGTGGGTGGGCAATATGACTCCCCAAATCTACTAGCAGGAGGAGGGCGAGGGCGTGGGCAAGGCTGAGGTCGTCCCTCTACCCTAGTGGGGTTGCCCCATCCACCCTAGTAGAGGGGCGTCACCCCACCACTTTGTTGGTGGGAGGGAGGTGGCTGGGCCACTACCTCATTTTTTTTCTATTTTTTGTTTTTTGTTTTATTTTGTTTTTATTTGTCATGTATCAAGTTGAGGTGGCACTTCTATATATAAAACGTGACCTATTTTATTGGGTTAATCTACGTGTCTCAATTTTCGTTAAAATCCCTAATGGCAAGTGTATAAAGAAAACGATTTAATAATGAAATATACCTTAAGAATGATTTGATAAAAGATTAAACCCAAAGGACTTCTAAGTATTCTTCCATGATATTTTTGCACTTTGATTGGTCGTTATTGACTAGAGTCATTCCTGATGGGTCTCTCAGTCGTCTAAACCCACTGAAATTTTCACTGTTTGAGTGTCATATTTTAACAATTTTGATGTTGACCCGTATATATGGACGACAACAAGAACATGGCTTTCCTTTTCAACTTCGACAGGCGATACGATCTCTAATATTGTCTTTACATATATATGTTTTTCAGGAAGGGGCATAGATCGATGAAAAAAATATTGAGATGTAGCTTTTTATCTAAGGATTTTAGTGTAGCTAGGTGCTGTGGTAGGATATCCACACCCTTGGATTTTTTTTTCTCACATGTCCCCTACATCTTAAAAAAAATAAAAATTGAGAGGACACAGAAGCATATCATATTACTAAAGGGCTAGGGCGGGGCTGCTGATCTCAAAATCACGCAAATTACTTAGAAACTGTAGTCAGATAATTTTTTTTAATAAAAAGAAAACAGAAAGAAAGAAGACTACTGTTGGCATTAATCTAGGGTTTCTCAAGATCGATTGAGAACTATGTATGCTGAAAATTAATGAAAAGTTAAGAAAACAATATTCTTGCTATATCGATCATAATTAACAATTGCAATGTATGAGAAGTACTGGATTTTGACAACATAAAGCCTTTAAAGGATAAAATGCGATATTATAATGAAGTACCTATATATAGTCTATAGATAAGACAAAGATATGCAATTAATGGTCTATTCTATAACAAACAGTGAGCATAAAAGATTGAAATCCTATTAAATTGTTAGTGGCTATCTTGATCATCATTAATGTTCTGGAAATTTGGATCCTTATGGTAAGAAATAATATTAAAAGTTGAAACTTTTGGGGTTACATATGAGCCAACTTCTACTAAGGCATAATATAATATATCAGGCACTTAATTTGTTGAAACGTGACCTATTTTCATATATATATATATATATATATATACGTTTCTATTTGAGATATTCTTATATATATAGATCAACTAACTATAAATATTTTCGCTTTGATCTAGAAGTAGTACTTCAATTATGTTCCTTGCTAATTTATATATGCTTTTTATGAATATTGCCCAGTTGAAGTGCATATGTGAGTACTGTAAATCTCACATCAACAAAAATTGAAAAAAAAAAAAAAAGAGAGAAAATTTTTTTTTATAAGCGAAGAGAGAGAGAAGTTGATTTGAATAATATTTGACTTAAAACTGATCATTAATTGAGATAAGATTTTGGATTAAAATGATATGATCTGTATATGCATGTTACCAGACCCCATGAGATCAGGACATGACATCGATCTATCCTAGCTAAGGTCATCTTATTTTAAATAATTTTTAGTTATAAATACTCTAATTAATTAAAGTCTTACTTTGCTGTATAATTACCATATATAGAAATTAACGACTGATCCAAAAAAAAAAAAAAAGAATAGAAAGGTTTGTACCTGAGTCGACGCTTGCATCCATCGATTCTTGAAATATCTGTGAGAGAAAAATGTACGGCTTCCGACCAAGGGACCTGCCTTAGAGAAGTAGCCTTTGAGTTCCCCCAGCGGTAACTGTTTGCTGATAAATTCAAAAAGTTTTCTTCAATCTTCTTTTCAAATGGCAGATGGAACACCTTCTTCTGTTCTTCTTTCAAGATTTTAAGAACCTCCTGAGAAATCCCATGATTCACAACTTGAAAGAAACCCCATTCCCTTGCAGCCTCACCAATCCGCTTGATGCACTTCTCTCTCTCTACATTTAATTGATTCAGATCAATCAAGGGTAGATCGCAATATTCCTCAACCATGAAAAGATTTTCGTCTTTTGCTTCACGCCCAACAGATTTATGTAAAAGGGTCTTGTAGGTTTCTCGAAATGGAGGATCATGATCCATCGAGCCTGGGGATCAGAGGGGTGATAATTAATTGTGAATGCCTTGGGCTAGCTAGCTGCATATAAAAATAATATATAAAATTATAAAGAGAGAAATTCATGAGTATATATATATATATACCAAACAATCTTGGATAGTAATCATAGAATATCAGTCATGCCATGCATGCATATATATATATATCTGAAAAGTTAATTGCACAAATTCAGTTATTTAGGAGAAATTCTCTCTTGCATTTTAACCTAGCTAATAATTTGCAAGGACAAAGTGTGAGATGTAAATTCTCAAATTGAATTACACCCTTCTTTGCCATATAAGATGATCGATGAAAAACATACACGAGAAATATATATATATATAAGTGCAGAATTAATGTAAATAAATTTTGAGTTTCCTCACCTGTGTTTGCTTGATCAGTTGTATAATTGGGTCATGAAAGTGCAAAAATGAGGAAAAGAAGCAGAAGGAGGGTACTACATGATTGCCAGTGTAATGCAATATATCCTATATTTTTGCGTGAAAAACGCATAAAAAGTATAATTAGCTACATAGCCATGGAAATATATAGTTGTTCAAGGATTAATATTGGAAATAGGACAATAATATTTAAGGAGGGAGACGTACGCGTTAGGTTACAGGAAAATAAGAAGAAGAAAGGGTGTAGTAGTAGAGACTAGAGTCCATGAAGCATGGAGTAGTTGGTATTTATAAACTTAAATAAGATATTTAGGGTATGTGGAATAATATAATATTATATAGAATAAGTTGGGATATAATGTGGTGATTGAGAATCTATGGCTGAAGCAAAGACCACGCGGCCAAACATGTCATCAGACAGAGAAAGCAGCCAAGCAGGGAAGAAAGAGAGTTTATTTGTAGTATATAATATATATATAATATATATATATAAGCCTTTAATGGGGAAAAAAAGGCAATTCAGCCTTTAATGGGGAAAAAAAGGCAATTCCTGAAATATTTATTAAACTTGCAGTTCAAAATCCAGCTCATCGATCTGCATTTTATTTGGTTCACAATATTTGTGCTTCCTAGCTCCGAAAAACCATAAAATCCTCAAACCCACCCACCACCTCTATCTCTTTCTCTCTGTCTTTTGTGTCTTTTCTTCGAACGTTATATTCTCTCTCTCTCTCTCTCACATATCAGCCTATAGGATTCAAAAAAACACTGAAGGCCAGGGCCCAAATTCTGATAGAATTGAATTTACCTTGAAACACATCATAAACTAAGAGAAAATGGGAGAACTTAGCTGATGCAGTGAATGTTTCCAACATTTCTATTCTTGAGTCTTAGAGATCACGTTGCTTCTCATCCTCATCCACAAGTCAAAGTCAATTTCAGAGATGAGGAGATATCTAAAGATTCAAATAATTGCAATTCAAATAAGAGATAACATTATAACGTACATAGTCATATAGTCAAACAACTCTATTGTAACAATCCGTATGTCATGTAGTCAAAACAAATCTATTGTAACAATCTGGATATATATGTTGATAAAGTTGTTTCTAACTTATTCTATAAATAGAACAGCATATCCACAGTTCAAGCGGGCTAATTACAATCAAATAAGCTCCTTATTAATTTACATTTAACATGGTTTTATAGACAAAAATTTTAAATTCGAATCTTGACTTCGTCATTTATCTTTCATTTTAATTGAATATTGTACGTTTTAGGTAAAATTCAATGTACAAAGTTAATGATTAGATCCAATATTACCCAATACATTAAAAATATTATTGCAGTATTCCCTCTAATTGACTCTTTTAGCCTGCACAAAATTAGCCTGTGGGTACGTATCACGTCAGTCTTGCATGTGGTATAAGACGCAAGCCAAAACCCTTTTAAGATGTATTTTAATACTTGATGGGTTTCTTTTATTTATTTATTTATTCCTGATGTTCGAAAATTACGGGCAGGAGAACCAGGAGTTCGCTAAAGCATAAAGCATGTCCGATAAATTTTGATTTAGAGAATCGATCCCCATGATCTACCTCAGGCAAAAATTAAAAAAAAAAATAAAAGACAACCCATAAAAAATGCCCTTAAAATATAAATCTGCATCGCGCTAAACCAGAAAGTAACCATAAAAAATAAATAAAAAAACAAGAAATAGAAGTAAGGCACCTGGGTCGCCACCGTAATGGGTGCAGTACTTCACTAGTAGTCGGTAGCCGATAATCATAAAAATCTTATGCATTATTTCGCTTTCTTTTTTCTTTTTTATTATTATTATTATTATTATTATTATTATTATTATTATTATTATTTTATTTTATTTTATTTATGGTAAAGGGATATATAGCATGCACCTTACTATGTGTGAATAATTGAAGATTTTTTACTTTGAAATTCTGGTTCTTGTCTACAAAAACTGCCAAACGCCAATTATGCGAAAAAGCTAACGCGTCTTTTCTTCTCTTCTCTCTAGCTATTGTATCCTTCACGGTGGTAGGGCGGCCGGATAATAAGTAGGGTTTTGATTAGACATTTTACAACTAAGAGTAAATCTGTTTGATTCAATTCTCGAAACTACGTTAATTCTAACTATTGGTCTTTCTCTGATCCCTCTCCAACGCCACATTTCAGTTTCACCCATTTTCTGTCCCTCAATACTGAAATTATCTTTGCCCCCCCCCCCCCCCCCCAACACCACTTTTTTTTTTTTTCTTTTCTTATTAGAAAGTCATCATAATTATAATTTTACGGTGCATTTGATATTTTAATTTTATAGATAAAATAACGATTTTAAATTAAATTACAAAAAATGAATCATTTGAATGCATTTTTAAAAAATTACGATTTAAAAACACAAATTTTCTATGTTTTCAAATATTTACGTTTTCAAATCGCAGGTAAAGAGGTGCTTTTTTTAAAACGCAGAATTTTAAAAGCTAAACTGCAATTTTGCCAAACACTTAACTGCGTTTTCAAATCGTACTTTTTAAAATAACTATTTTTAAGATCGTAGGTTTTGAAATCACAATCCCAAAAGGACCAATAGCTCACTCTTATCGTTTTATTAGAACACTCATGGTTAGAATATATGGAAAATATAAGAGAAAAGTTAATATATTCTTTTCAAATTATCACTTAATTGATAAGATAAATGCTACTCAGCAAGTAGCATTCTCTTAGTATTTTTGTCTATGTGACACATTCACATTCACTTTTTTAAAAAAAAAAAAAAAAATTGACAAATTTTTTATAAACTGATTTGTAGAAATTTCTTATAAACTGGCTTTTAAAAGTGACATGTATCCTTAGCATGTGAGAAGCATATGATTTTTTTAAGGAAAATGCTAGAACATCAATTAGAAATCCTTCTAGGGGATCAACTAGAATTTTTTTTTTTAAAAATCAAATGGGGCCTACCTCTTCAATGAAAAGGTAGGTCCCATTTGATTTAAAAAATAAAAAAAATACTAATTGATCCCCTAGAGGGATTTCCAGTTATGTTCTAGCACTCTTATTTTTTTAATAGCAAGTGCTTCTCATATGCTTTTATAATAACATTAATAGAAAGCATGTGTTTCTCATATGCTTAAATGACACATATCACTTTTAGAAGTTGGTTTGTAGAGAATTTTTGTTCAAAAAAGAATGCTACTTGAAAATGCTAAAAAACATTTATCAATTGATAATGTTTTTTCCAAACGTTCAATTGAGACAATACCCCTCCCCGCCCCCAACTTATCAAAAAATTGTGAAAGTCCTTCCAAGCCAGCAAAAAGATAAAAATAACCCTACAAATTTTTTGATAGGACAAAAATACCCTTATAAATTTGAAAAACATTTTTTCTTAAAAAAAATTAAAATTTGGCTAAATGGGTGGTAATTTTTTTAAAAATTAAATTTTTAGTTTCTTTAGGTTTTATTTATTTATTTTTTTAGTTTTAGTTTTTCTAAAAGAATATTTTATTTTGTTAAAAATATTTTCGTCATTGAAGGGACATGGACAATTTTTGGTACATAATTTGGGGAAACATTATCCCAATTGAAAGTTTATGGGACATTATCAGTTGGGTGATACTTTAAGGAGGTATGTAGACTTTTCCCAAAATATGATATATAATATATTTTTCATATATTCTATACTAGGCTAATATGAAAATATTCTCTATTTAAGAGATGATTGTAATCAAATACTTTTGGAGATTGTAATCAAACTCCCAAGTCATTATTGTATTCATTCACTACCCTATAAATTAAGAATCTTTGTATTGTAAACAATTAAGTTAATGAAAGCACAATATAGCTCTATAGGTTATTCAGAGTGGTGGGCGTAGATGTCTAACACCGAGTTACCCGTAATTCTTTATTTCTATTTTCTCTCTCTTAGTTATGCTATTGTTACCATATTTTATATTTTCCCACAAATTTCAACTCAAAAAATAAATAAATAAAATCAAATTATCACATTGGATAGTTTCAAACTTTCTGTATCACATTCATGATCAAATTTGAAGTTCTATAAGAGCATTTTCATCTAGATAGTCAAATATTATTTTAACTAGCAAGGATGCTAAAATGGGAGCAAAATAAGCTGCATCCAGCTCAACAATTTTAATAAACACTTAGTGAACTACTATTGTTCACTCACCAAATATAAAAACAAAACATTTTTTAATCTCTAACATTATTCTCTCTTCTCTTGATAAAGAATAAAGAATATAGACTATTTAAATGAAATAGTAAAAGTAGATAGCTAAATAGAGAGTCGGATGTAAGTACTTTTTAAAAGTGAATAACTAAAATAAAAAATATGTGATTTTTTAACTACAATGGAGAGCAAATTTATTGAGCCGGATGTGAATACTTTAGATTAGTTTCTTTGATTTAATTAGCTCCTCGGGTAGAACACGTCACCAGCATTTTTTTTCTTCTTTTGTATAAGATAGATAGTAAAACAAGTCTTTTTATATTTTTCTCCATCATCCATGCTTCTTATCAATATGTACTTAAAAAGTATTTTCATATATATATTATGTATTTTTTTTTTTCCTTATTTTGTTTTTGAAACAAAGTTTTCCTATAAATTGGGTTTGAAGAATTTCTTTCAATCCATTCTATTAAATTGATGTTTTTAGAAAACATGATTCTTGCAAATATTTTAAAAATACATATGAGAATTACATGCTCTAAAAACAAATGTCACATGCTTTGTTAATTTTATTAAAAATGAATGCAAAAATCACATGCTTTAAAAATAAGAGATGTGTTTGATGTTATTGTCTTGCATATTCCTTGTTCATCTCTTTTATAAATTTACTATTAAATTTGATTACATATCCCTTGTTTATCTCTTTGGCAAATATATTTTGTTGAATCTGTGCATGAGATTCACATATAGGTCTTGTAAATTTATCATTAAATTTATAAATTTCTTATATAGAGATGTGAAAGAGAATAAAAATAAATATTTCTCTAAAAACAAGTGTCAATTTAATTGGTTGAAATTTCATCCCTCAAAACAACTTTGTCCTTATTTTTGTTTTCACATGGAGTGTTCAATGTGTTTTCAGTAGCATTAACACAGAAGAACCCTGGTGGGCCGTGGCCGACGAAATCGAGCACATGAAGAGCGACAGCCGACAGGCATTCATAGTTTTTTACATGGTAATAATGAATAGTGAATTCGGCATCCAAACAGAAATTGCCATGTGGACAGTTAATGATTGCAACATCTTTTGTACTTAATAGCCATGAAAAGATAGGTTTTTTTTTTTTTTTTTTAATTTCTTTTTTCTTAGGCCAACAGAGATGAATAGATTGACAATGTGGGTAAACCTAACCTCACAAAAAATCATAGTCAACATCAATGGACTCGTGGTGTGTAATTCCTGCGATTCCCACATGGGCCGTAGGAAGTAAGTAAGAACCACAAGAATGATGTCTTCAAATCCAGTGACAAGTTTCAAGTCGGAAAAGAAATGAAAACCAACTAAATAAAGATAAGGGGACATTAATAAGAAAATCATTAACCACTCACCAAAGATTCCTCTCTTGACCTATCTAAAATTTCCAAAGATTCCTCTCTTGGTGGCCCATCTAATGTGTTAGGATATTTACTCTAAATAAACTTTGGACACTCAACATACCTTAGATGCGCAGAACCCAACCCAAGACTTAAGACTACTAAATTAAGGGAGTTCTCTTACTTCACTTGTATGTTTACAAGTTGAGTGAAATTTTTTTACCCAAAACTTTATGCGCAGGAAATAGCCATGGAATTGGATAGTGTTAGAACCTCTGCCAAAATTTTATGTAGGTTAACTATTTGTGATTCTACTTTTTATTTTCTGTTTTTAAAGTAAAAACATTAAAAAAAACAATTCAAAATACAAAACACTCGCAAAATACTCAAAATTACATTCACCTATATGCCACATTTAAACACTTTCAAACAATTAAAACACCATCTAATATCAGTGGTTGTAGTTCAGTGGTCCCAAATTAATCTCAAGTGGTTTGGTAAACACTATGATATGAGTTCAACTCCCACAATGAAAATTCTTGTGTCTAATTAGTTTAAACTGACTTAAAACCGAATGATACCTTAATACGACTAAGTCAAGTTATGACTCACCTCAGTTTAAGAGAATGCCTACAGTCCTCTATTTTGCAGACCGTCTAGGCCCCTTATTGAGGTGTCAACGGGTAGATGCTACTATGATCTCATCCAAGTAGAGAAACCACATCTTGTCCCCCCATCTACCCTTTTGCTTAAAAAAAACAAAAAAACCCCATCTAAAAAGCATTAACAAATGGAGAAAATGTTTTCTCTCCAATGAAGCACACAGGTTAGTTCCTGTAAACGCTGAGTATAGATCAACCGTCAATAACCCTAATTCAGGTAATACACAAATTTCTTGAAAATACTGAAGACTATCACTGATAATATAGATTTCAATTTATACACTTGAACAGCAGATCAAGTATGGGGTTCATGAATCAGTCCACGTCATGACAGACTAAAAACCTGCCATGATACCCATGAACCTTTTTTTTTTTTTTTTTCTGATAACGAGAAAAATCCTGTAGACACGGCTAACCAATTAAATAGCGCATAGGTAAAACCCAGGTACTTGAACTGTTCCTCACGCAAACACCAGACAATCAGGAATCAACTAACAGTTTATCGGTTTTTTCTTTTCATGGGGAATCATTTCGAGGTATATCACCTTTAGCAGTGGTTTGTCACGCTCAATCATAATTCCTTCTAACAATGGCATATAAATAAAGGAAATAAAATTGACTTAAAAGCAAGATATGTGTATTAGACGAGAAGCCAAGCTACTAAACATTCTACTATTTGGGAGACAGTGAAGAGACAAGAATCACGTATTGTATACATATCACATACGAGGCCTTTTGGCATGTCACTCATCATCTTTGTACGGGTACTCTTCGGGAACTTGCTTCAGAAGTTTCACCTGTAACTCAAATGCATCATCTCCTCGAAGCATGTCACGGACCCATGTGACTTCAGTCTTCATTGACACCTGAACATAGGAAAACATCATCTACATCTTCCAAGCAACAGTCATCGAGATATCATACAAAAAACAGAGCACCAAGCAGATTATTCCTCACGGGGTCTTGAAACCTACAACCTCACCCTCGGTCTCCATTCTATTCTTGGGGGGGGGCCCGAGAGGAGGTACCACTTGAGCTAGAGCTCATTGATTAATTAGGTTCAAAGATGTTCAAACCACAACACATCAAGTGAACAAATAACGTGAGAAATGAAAATCCTCAAGTGAAAAAATTATATTCTTTTTCCTTTTTGATCTTCCAACAACTATTAAATAGTAGAATCAGTAGAAGTCATATGGCTGCCAGACATTAAGTGATTAAAAAGTTCACAACATGATGGAAATGCTTAGAACGGAAGCCTCTTAAAGGACAAGACCATATCTTTCCATCTATGAGAAAATGTTGATACCAATAGCCAAAAAGGTTAAAATAGATAGAATGCTTACGTCAGATTCACCTACTTAAAGACAAAAACAGGAGAAAAAACAGAAGAAAAAGAACAAAGAAAGAAGAAATGTGTCAAGTTGAGGCCTTAGTTGCTCCACACAATAACTCAATATGTACAACCAGTGGTCTAGCTTTTCCAAAAACACGATGTAATCTACAATTCATAATAAGAGAAAACAATTTTTGAAGGAGCATGTAGACGACAAAGAATATTTGTTATATAGTATTATGATGTGCCAAGGAAAAAGAAAATAGTTAAAGCTGTGCAGTAGGACGAGATGGGAACTCACCATCTCCAAGGCTCCTCTGATGACTCCACTTAAAATGTTGCAATAGTATAGACCTTGACATGTATCAGGGAGCTCAACAAAGTCTACCAGAGGATTATCCTCCAAAACGATACTGCAACATGTCCCATCAGCATCCCAATTGGTTACAGATGCAGTGACCCCCAAGAACATTTTAAAACCAACCTGCATAAAAGTGGCATTAGGACATATGGACAAATAAATATTTCACACTATAAGACAGAAATTGATGCAGCACAACTCTTGCTATCACACGCACATGACCCAGAAAATTCTTTCAAATCTAGAAAAGTTTGAGAAGCATGCTCCACTTTTAAAACCTCAGGTTTGTAGATAAATTCAGGTAAGCCAAAATGTGTTACAAGAACCAGCTATATCCATGCTAAAATGAAAGTGGAACATACATTTCATTAGAACCCACCCAACTGACCTTATATTGACACCTGCAAGCCAGCAATTTTTCTAGAGCTGCAAGCGTAGTGGATTGGACTGGGTCAAAGACCAACCAAATACCAATGAAGTTGAACAGGTCACCCAAAAGGCCCACTCATCCCCACACAGCATTGGGCTTCCCCAACTAAAGTTGGCTTGACATGGCAGAGATAAGATAGAGCTTGTTAGGTAGGGGTGGAAAATATTACCCAGACCCATTTGCTGCCCAGAGACACCCTGCCTCAGTGGGAAATTGACTGCCCATTTCGGAGATGGGTTCAAATGAGTACTGACCCATTTATTACCCAGTTAATATATAGGGAACATGGGTAGTAAAACTGTGTGTCATTAGACCCATTGGGTATCCATTTAAAATACATAGTGTTTCATACCCGAAGGTCTCAAATGATTCACACTGCTCAGTCACTTACTCTGCCTCTTCCTTGCGCCAGTTCTTGCACCCACATATTACCCAAGTGCCAAACCCTAACTCCATTCCTACCTAAGCTTACAAAACCTAAATTTAGCTTTGATTTTTTCCACTTTCAATTCTGGGAAATGACGTCCCAGCATTCCTAATTGTCCAGCACTCCAATGGATTTTCAGGAATTTGAGAATTGAGATATCTGATTTCCACTCTGCAATTCTGTCTCTTTTTCTCTTTATGAGTCTATGTTGTTTAATTGCTGTCTATATTTTTCTGGGATTTACCATCTTTGACAGCAATTCATGTGTCGTGCAGGTTTGATTTGTAAGTTTTTCTTGAACTCACAAAAAACAAAACAAAAAAGTCACTTGTCTCTGCCCTTTACAAATGCTGTGCTTCCAGAAATTGTGGTCTTTAATTGCAAATTTTGTGCCTCTGCATGCCAGTTTTGTGATTGTCAAAGGTAGGGCATGCGTACCGGGTATGTGTCAGATTTGGTTTTTGGGCAAATTTGCGTAATGGGTATCTACTAAATTCTAAACTTGCACTTGGATTATTCGAATTCTGTTTGAAGTTGAATATGTAAGACAAAATAAAAAAAATAACAACAAACACCATACACACCTATATTTTTAAACACATATACAAGAATTAGGCTAATAGGCAGGTAGGTCCCACCATGAATCAAAGAGCTGGCTTGGTTATGAGCATCAATCATTTAGCTAAATTGATAATAAATGGAAAAATGGGTAATTATCTAACCAACCCACTTATGAACCGTCCCAACCAACCCATTTCCACCCCTATCATTAAGTTAGGGTGGGGCTAACTCATCACTTAAGTCTTGCAAGGATAAGTTACGAAATAGATGGGCTTGTTATGTAGCAATACACACCGATGAGAATACTCAGAGTCAAAATTCTCTACGTATATAGTAATGTAAATCATCTTGCCACAATGACATATACAACACCTATCATTTTGATCTATGTGGTAATGACATTTTTCACTATAAGAATCTTCCCTGGGAACCTATACTTTTATACTTTTAGAGGGACTGTATAAAATTCTTTATTTCCTCTTGAAGGCTTATGATGATAATTAATCTCAAAAACTTCCAATTCTATTATCATCCATCTTATCTTCTCCAACATCTCAAACCTTAACTGCAAAACAAGCCCAGAAAAGAGCCCAATGACTCCAACTCCCATCCCATATCTATATTGCTCTCTCTAACCTCAGATACCAATGGAAGTAATCATCATACCATCCTACGCAATTAACTACAGAATAAGTCCTAATCGTGAGTGATAAGAAGTCTAGAAACAATACTTTTAGAGGACCCTCACGGCAACCAAGATTATGCTAAAATCATACTCCAAAATCAAAAATAATATTCTCAACAAATGCCTCCCTCTTCTATGCCTTTGATAGACCAACTCCAAATTAGCTCCTCAAATCAGTGAAAGTTCATTGTTCCCATCCTTCCTGAATTTTAACCACATGACAAGACACCAGGGCTGAAGCTTCTATCACCCAAACTCTTTGATTACATAGGAGAAGTTACCTTTACCAGATGAATTCTTAACTCTATTTCCCTCATCACCCATGAAAACAAGTTTCCACGTCTTTGTTTCTTAATGAAATATAAAACAACCTGATTACATAGGGTTGGCCTGAATTTATAGAAACCATGAAGATGTCGGACATTTAACTGATAAGTCTATTTGCCAGTTGAACTTCGACTGCAAGCTTAAGTCTATTTGTCTTCATCTACCAACCATTGACCATACCCCCCTCCCCCCATTCCAAAAAAAAAAAAGAAAAAGGAAAAAATGTTCCATTAGTCCCTGAGGCATGGACTTTTATCAAATCACTCCCTAAGGTTCAAAAATTATCAATTTACTCCTAAGTTTAGAACGGTTATCAAATAGATCATTCGTTAAATTTTTAACGATGCTACCTTATCATACCAATTAGAAGATGACATATGCCCCGTTTTAATAAAAAAAAATATATAAATATTAATATAAAAATAAAAATATAATTATTTTTTAAAAAAAAATTATGGAGTGGTCGAACCATCTCAGATTGGCTAAAGCGGATGGCTGAATCACCCTCAATGGCCTCCTGTAGCTGGCCTGGGGGTGACTGAACCACCCCGGCCACCCCCTCTAGCCATTCTGAGGGTGGTTCAACCACTCCAAAAAATTTGGGTTTTTTCTTTTTTCTTTTTCGTTTTGTTTTTTATTTTTATTAAACGGGACACATGTCATCTATTGATTAGGTATAGCGTGGCAGTAGCATTAAGATTTAACGAAAGGTGGATGGAAAGGGTTATTTGATAACGATTCTAACCTCAAGGAGTAAATTGACAACTTTGAAACCTTAGAGATAGAGCATTTTTCCCAACAAACAAAAAAAAAGAAGAAGAAGAAGAAGAAGAAGAAGAAGAAAGAAGAAAGAAAAAATGCCAAAGGCGAAAAAGTAACACCGATGATATTATTCAGTTCAAGGGTGTATGAATATAAAACAAACATTGCTTGAGAAATAGATCATAGATTGGACTATAAATAGTAATAGAGGCCATAATTTACACAAATAGAACATTTTGACAAATTTTAAAACAACTAGGAGGATATTGAGCAAAAAACTAACTTGAATTTAAATTGATGCAAATGATGATCACAGACCTTTGCAATTGTTTCAGCTGTCTCTTTGAAGTCAATGCATCTAGAGACATTAGATTTTGCTAGAAACTCATCAATCAGTCGAATTCCAATATTATAACCCCTGCAAGGTAATTAAACGCTCAAATTAATGTAAAGCTTTCCATTTTTATAATAATCTAATCGACAATTTTGCATCAGATGCTCTAATACGAACAGTTAAGAGTTGTTGGCAGTACGAGATTACACAGACAAAAGGAAAGTATGAAAGTTGCATCACAATATCAGAGATGCTAAGGGGCAGGAATCAGATTTATATAGCCACAGCAAGGCACTCATCAACCCCCCCTCAAAAGAAAAAATAAAAGATAAAGATAAAACACACCGAATCCATTACTAACTGATTAATTAAGTTGAAAATTCTCATATAACCAGATACATAGATTTGTTACCTGCTTTGGCAATTGGCAAAGGAAATACCTCTTCTGTGCATAGCAATAAGGTTGGACCATATCTAATGAAAAAGAGTTTTCAACTACACCAACTAAGTCATCCAAAGACAAGTTCTGACCCCAGTGTAGATTTGTACCTATTGCAATACCTAAGGCATTTACCTCATTGAAAACTGATAAATTATTCCCTATGTTCAAATATAAATTTTAATCTTAAAAGAAGACAGACATTCAAATCAAAATCCTTCCACAGTTATTTGGTCAAGGACAATTATATGTCCCACTATCAGCATCAGAAGGATGTCGAACCCTAGCCTAGTTATCCAGGCTAAGAGCTATCCACCCAAAATGGATTCTCACAAGCAAATCAAATCATTAACTTTCATATCATATTCATCACAAACGAAACCATAAACTGAAAAATCACATATAACCAATGATATATAAATGGAAACTCACTAATGAGAGACTAAAAATTACATTTGGTCAAGCTGTTTGTTTACTTCCTCAACCTCCTCCAGATCCGTAAGCAATTGGCGCACAATCGCCCCGTACGTCAAGGTAAAAAGCTCAGCATTCTACACCATTTTCAAATTTCATAGATCAACAACACAATAACATAGTCATTAAATCACGAGATCGCGTATCAGTCGCTTAGTAACCTTACGAGTTGAACATCAATAAGAAAAATTCAGATTAATCATAGAAATCGACACGTTCAAGAATTACAACAGAATCATCACGTCCTTCAAATTAAATTTGGTTACCGAGTGAATGAAGGAAAATAAATTAGATCAGCCAAACAACACAGCCAAAACAACGAAACGAAGACTCAGAATTCAAACCGAATACTACAACGTAGCTAGACTTTGAAGTTCTTTTTCCTGGTTTTTCTCGGCGATGAAACAGAGAGGGAAATGGGAATTAGGGGTTTTAGCTTACCACGCGCTCAACGTTGGAGAAGATTGCGTCACCAGTTCGAGGACCAACAGGAGCCATTGTGGATCTGAGTCGAGCTCCAGAGGTTTGCTTTGGTACTTCCGAGTTTTGGTTCGAGAGACTGAGTGCAAGTGACGACTAGTGTTCGAGGGATAGAACTGGGTTTGTGTGTGATGGGCCTGACTTTTCTCCACTGTGGATTTCGGGTTTTAATATCTCGGCCCATAGCCATTTCGGTCTATTTGAGTGTTTTTTTTTTCTTTCTTTTGTTAAGACCTAAATTATTGGTGCTTTTTTTAAAACAAAATCGCAACAAAAATTAATTGTTTGGGATTGTGTTTTTTAAAAAATTACGATTGAAAGTATAAAAAATATTCGTTTCAAATTATAGGTAAGAAGGAGTTTTTTTTTAAAAAATACATAATTTTAAAGGCTAAACTGTGATTTTGCTAAAATCTTAACTACGTTTTTTAAAATCACACATTGTAAAATTACTATTTTTAAAATAATACTTTTTGAAATCGCAAACTCAAACGAATTTTTAACATTAAATATTATACCGCATAAAAAAGAGAAACAAAGTATTCTTATAGTTGCCTTGGGTTGAGATATAGAAGAAGTAGAATGGATTAGTCTTATAATAGCTATGAGAAAATGATTATTTCTTCAATTGAGATGAATAACTATTATCGCAATTGAAGGAATAAGCATTCCTTTATAGCTATTAGGGTGGCTATTTCAAGGTTAATTTATTACACTTATTCTATTCTTAATAAAATGTTATTCCTTAGAATAACCATTCTCTGTACCAAACATAATCTTAGGGTTTTCAGAAATAAAGTTGCATTTATTTTTCATCTAATTTTTTTTGGTTGATGGCCTCATTTTTTTGTTTTAGATTGTGTTTTTCCAAATGAATGATTATGAAAAACTTTTGAAAAAAAAAAATACACATCATCTTTTTAATTGTTATTATTATTATTTTTTAAAAAAAAATTAAAATTAAAACTGAGTTAATTCGGGTCGTGTCGAGTAAGTTTGACCCGAATACCTAATCATGTCAAACGAGTCGGGTCGTTTCGAATTGACACGATTCGACTCATTAACTAAACGGGTTAAATGGATCATGTCGTGTTGGCCCGTTTAACAAACAAGTCGTGTTCATGTCAAGCCTAAACGAGTTGAAGAGTCAAGCGGGTTGACCTGAACCTGACTCGCTAACCTGTTTTGACACCCTTAATAAATTCAATAACAAATACATTGAAAGAAACCCTAAATTCATGTTAAGAATATTTGTGGGAGATCTCAACATGACTCATAAGTAATTATATATGTCAATTTTATATTTATTTGAATTTACTAAAATTGATGTGACTTTTTAAATCATTATTAGATTTATGATATATTATTATTGACTCTTGATCCTAATGATAATTTTAAAAGCTAAATTAATTTTAATAAATTATGATAGACATAAAAATTAACATGTATCATTACTCTCCGTGATATAGGACAGATTAACAAATTTGCCTAAGGGCATGTTTGAGATTGCGTTAGGAAATAGAGCTTTTAAAGTAAAAAATAGCTTTTTAACAAAAGCTTCATTTTTAAGCTTTTGCCAAAAGTGCATTTTGACAATTTTTAGAGTAAAAAGTCACAATAGTATTTTTGAAGTTTTTTACCAAACATGTTAGCTTTTTGTTTGGCACAACTTTTTAGGCATTAAAAGTACTTTTCAAACTCTTTAACACAATTTCAAACAAGCTCTAAGTGTGTTTGTGATGGACTTTAAAATAGAAAAAGTTATGTGGTATTGGGATTTGTACCAGAAAAAAGATTGTAAATCAAATTAGGTTTTGTAAAGATTGAATTAAGTGGTTTTGTGATTTTTGTTTTAATTTAGGCTTGTAGGGGAAAAATAAAAAGGGTATTTTTGAAAAATTCATTCCACTCATCAAGGAATAGTTATTTTTGTCCCCTTTTTTTTTTTGTTAAGGAATATGTATTCTTATTAAAAATAAATAAATAAATAAAATAAAAATAAAAAAGCTATTCTCTTAATAATAGCTATTTCTAAAAGTAAGTGTAACCAAATTAAAAAACAGTTATTCATAAGAAAGTCATTACAATTTAAGGTCTATTGTGTATACCAAATAAGTCCTTAAGTACACGTAAGTTAACAACGCTATGATCGCGTGCCAGCAACCCGCACCGAAGGAGCGTGGCATCAAAGAGTCCCGAGGCGTGAAGGAAAGAATCTAATAATATTGCCGTGTAGTCCAGGGCATGGAAAAAAAAAAAACTTACAATTACCACGTGGCACCATCCTACTGGTTTTCTATTCCATCGATTTCATCGCTAAGTCGGCAATCCCCCCTTTATAAACACCACCTCCGAGCTCCAATCCCTTCACACAGTTTAAGAAAATCTCAAAGAATTCCCTAGCGTGCGTTCTCTTCAAAAACCTCTCTCAAGGTACGTTCCGATTCTCTTCTTGTTATTTTTTCGCTTTTGCTAATTTGTATCTTTTTTTTTTTTTTTTTCAATTCTAAAAACCTTTGCATAAAGATCGTCTTTTTAAGGAAATTCATTATTTGGTTCTTCGTATAATTCGATGTTTGTGAGATCTTAAAACCTTTCGAAGTTGCTATTGTGATGCAACGCGTGGCTTTATTTTTCGTTGATTGATTGCTGCTTTATCTGTATAGGTTTTTGTTTGTTCTTTTCCGAAAGTTTTGATGAGGTTATCTGAATATGATTCTGGACCAAAACAAAAGTCTAATTTTTAATTACGTAGATATCTTTTTTTTTTTTTTAATTTGATTTATCTTTGTCAAGATGTTAGGATTTTTGAGGTGTTTTGTGCTATTTATTGAATATGATCATATGTGGTAGCGTTATGCGTTAATTTGATATTGATATTTACTTTTAAGATGGCTAAGAAGTCAAATAGTTTTTCGATACCTGTTAATCGATCTTTGTGAGGCAATATTTGATGATGAAAGAAATTTTGAGAGTGGATTTTAGTCAATTCCTTAAAATTTCTTGATTGATGCCTGTCTTGTTTGTTCAAGTTCTTGTTTTAAATTTGTACATAGTTTTAGTTTTTAGTATTTGTTTCTGAGGTTGGGATAATGTTCTTGTTTAAACTTTGTACGTAATTCAGAGAAATATAGATATCAATTTTGACTATATGTTTCTGGGATATGTTAGAATTATTCCTTTTTTGTCCAAGAAGTTATTTTGCATAATTTTGAGAGAACAACTATCAATTTTTACTATATGTTTCTTGGAAGTAATGATATTTTATATTCTTGTCAGACCCAGTTATTCGAACATATGTTTTAACATTTATCTTTTACTTTGTATGAAACAGATGCAGATATTTGTTAAGACTCTCACTGGCAAGACCATCACCCTCGAGGTGGAAAGCTCCGACACGATTGACAATGTGAAAGCCAAGATTCAAGACAAGGAGGGCATCCCACCAGACCAGCAGAGGTTAATCTTTGCTGGTAAGCAACTTGAGGATGGTCGCACTTTGGCCGACTATAACATCCAGAAGGAATCAACCCTTCACTTGGTGCTCCGTCTCCGAGGTGGTATGCAAATCTTTGTCAAAACCCTTACCGGAAAAACCATAACCTTGGAAGTTGAGAGCTCGGATACCATTGATAATGTCAAGGCCAAGATCCAGGATAAGGAGGGTATCCCACCAGATCAGCAGAGGTTGATCTTTGCTGGCAAGCAACTCGAAGATGGTCGAACCCTTGCTGATTACAACATCCAAAAGGAATCCACCCTCCACTTGGTGCTCCGTCTCCGAGGTGGAATGCAAATTTTTGTGAAGACCTTGACCGGCAAAACTATCACTTTGGAAGTTGAAAGCTCTGATACCATTGATAATGTTAAGGCAAAGATCCAAGATAAGGAGGGTATCCCCCCGGACCAGCAGAGGTTGATTTTTGCTGGGAAGCAACTAGAAGATGGAAGGACTCTAGCTGACTATAATATTCAGAAGGAGTCCACCTTGCACTTGGTGCTTCGACTCCGTGGTGGGATGCAGATTTTTGTTAAGACCTTGACTGGAAAAACCATTACTTTGGAGGTTGAGAGTTCCGATACCATTGACAATGTTAAGGCTAAGATCCAAGACAAAGAGGGTATTCCCCCGGACCAGCAGAGGTTGATTTTTGCTGGTAAGCAGTTGGAAGATGGAAGGACCTTAGCCGATTACAACATTCAAAAGGAGTCGACCCTGCATTTGGTGCTGCGATTGCGTGGTGGAATGCAGATTTTTGTGAAGACTTTGACGGGAAAAACCATAACCTTGGAGGTTGAAAGTTCGGATACTATTGACAATGTCAAGGCGAAGATACAAGACAAAGAGGGCATCCCACCAGACCAGCAAAGGCTTATCTTTGCAGGAAAGCAGCTTGAAGATGGGAGGACCCTTGCTGATTACAATATTCAGAAGGAGTCTACCCTTCATCTGGTGCTGCGCTTGCGGGGTGGGATGCAGATTTTCGTGAAGACCTTGACAGGGAAGACAATTACATTGGAGGTTGAGAGTTCTGATACAATTGATAATGTGAAAGCAAAGATTCAGGACAAGGAGGGAATTCCTCCGGATCAGCAAAGGCTTATATTTGCAGGCAAGCAGCTTGAAGATGGAAGAACTCTGGCGGATTACAATATCCAAAAGGAGTCTACCCTGCACCTTGTTCTTCGCCTCCGTGGTGGTTTCTAAGCTGGGTTGTGGTTCTATGATCAAGTCCATAATCGTGGGTCCTCCTTTGCTTGTGCATCTTGTTTGTGTTTCCTTGCCATTTCTTAATGGCTCATAATATCGTTCTGAACTTGCTTTATTTTGGGTGTGTTGTTATTGGGGTAGTATTCCCCTGTAAGGTGTTTTTTTTTTAGTCTGTTCCTAAAAGTGTTGAATTGAATGGCCATGTTGTGGTCATGTTATTAGTATATTGAATAAAGTTACTCTTAATAGTCTTATGCATGCTTGCTGCGCTATTCAGTGTAGTTCTTTTTTATTGGTTTTGCTTTAGTAGATTATGGATTTGCTTGAGCTTGATGGTAGGCTCGTGTTTTGGGCTCTGTGTTTGGAAAGATGGAGCCTGCTGAAATTCATCTTGGTTTCTGGGACTCTTTATGTGTGGTTAAAATTGCTGCAGAATGATTCCTCGTTGCTTGTGTAGAGCATTGAGCTGTTTCTGCACCTTGTTCTTTGTTTCTGCACCTTAATCTGTGTGGTCATAGGTTGGTATGTTCTATTTTGAGTGCTTCATGTTTAATGGCTTTTAATAAGCTTAGGTCTCTTTATCGTTTAATGTTTAGGTTTTGATCTGAACTACTGTCTATGGTTCTGAAAAGTTTGTTTTGATGTATATGTTCTGCTCTTGATTCCACTACCTCCTTTAATAAGTGGCTGTCTTCTTCTGATTAGTGGTGTTGATAAAAAAATCGCGATAGTGGTGGTTATATTGGCTTTTGGTTGCGATTGTATTTGGTGTAAAATCTACCTTTGATCGCGTTGTCGTGGGTGCTTGAAATTAGGTCGATGTCATGTGAAGGGTGCTTTTACTCTTTTTTTTTTTAGCAAGGGTGCTTTAGCTTGAAAGCTTATTTTTCATATAAATAGCCGGTTGTGCGTTTAGGTAGGTTCAGTGCGCTTGCGTCATATTTAAGCCGCACATGACGGGCCGCCTCACGCCTGCTCATCTCTGATTCTCTCGCATCGCAATTGTACTGGCATTGGCAATGTGAGGGGGGGATAAGGCAGGTGGTGAGGAAGCAGACCATCCCCCATGGAATTTTTCTTTTCTTTTTATATGTCATATTATTATTATTGCTGATGTGGTACTCTGACGGTTTCGTCAAAATTTTCAAATGGAAGTTTTGGTTAAGGAGTTGGGGTTTAAGACACTTTTTGAACCCTATAAAGCTTATTGAAAATGAAACTACATGGATTGTTTTACATTTTCCCAAAATTTTAAAACACTCTAATTCAAAATATGCATGTGCAAACATATATTATTTTTATATTTCTTTTTATTGTGTTTTTTCATCATTTTTTATCTTTTACCTCTTGGATATCTATCAATTTGTTATCAAACCCAATGTTTTTCATATATGTGTGTGTGTGTTTTTTACAAAAAATTATGTATTTTCTATCATGCGCTTATATGCTCCCTATCAAACACTGTTGGTTTTAGTGATGAAATTGACTTTCAAAATAATAATAATAATAATAATAAAACCCTTTGCTTAGAACAAAATTCTTTAAAAAAAAAAAAAAAAAAAAAAAAAAACAAAATGGATGACAAAATGGTCTCCTGCCTACTCTGGTAA
Source organism: Betula pendula (assembly GCA_900184695.1). Taxonomy (NCBI): domain Eukaryota; kingdom Viridiplantae; phylum Streptophyta; class Magnoliopsida; order Fagales; family Betulaceae; genus Betula; species Betula pendula. The sequence goes on from FXXK01001872.1 coordinate 41,083, forward strand.
TAGAGAGCTGCAAATTAAATATGCACCACAACAAATAATTATTTTTTCTTTTTGAATAAGAAAGTATTATTAAAAAAATTCAACACAAACGAAATAAATTCAATAAATAAGTCATCAAAACAATAGAATAGTCTACATAAATAAGCGGTACAAGTATATGGGTGTATAAGCTGGCGGTTATTAATTGTCTAATAATTGCTAATCACATGATCGCTTTGATATATGGTTGGAAAAAATTTCTAATCACTTAAAATGGAGCAATTAACAGTTTTAGAGATAGCTAGTTGGAAGCGGTTAATAACCACCTACCATTATATATTATATATATAATAATAATAATAATAAACAAAATGACGTCGTTTTAGTGCGTTTGATATAGGATTTTTTTTTTTTTGAGTTTAATGAAATTGATCTTTATTCATAATAATAATAATAATATTCTTAAGTTTGTTACATTTTGAAGCTTTCTAATTATTTAAAAAAAAGGCCCAAAATCATCTTAAATATACCCTAAAAAGAGGATCAAGGAAGACTCAAAACACCCAAAACACCAATTTTTGAATGCATGCAGAAGCTAAAAAACCCTAGTATAAGCACATAATATTTGTCTTTTCTTAAGGTTCTAATTTCCTTAGGTATAAATAATTTTTTGGAGCAATGTTCCCAGCGAAATCAGATCTGGGTGGGTGGAGGTAATTATAACAGGTTGTTGCTAATAATCAAATTTCTTGTAGTGAGAGTCTTATTCAATCTGTGTGGATAAAAGATGAATGGTTCTAAGTACACAAAGTAACCCTTCCTGAGTTGGATTCCCAGTCATTTTTTTTTAAAAAAAAAAACAAAAAACAAAACTCCTTTGTAATATTTTGAGAAATGGTTTTGTGCAGATATTTCTTGTGTACAACTAGTTATGCCCCACGGCTGTTTAGGAAAACGATGGATTTGAATGCCTCAATCATATCAATCGATTGCATAATTGATTCTGATCTGTAGGTATGTCAATATTAACCGAAAAATTGAGACTGTCCAGCGGTACGTACTATTAAAACCTTTGCTCGATCTGGCGTGTTTACTGTCAAGCTTTCTGATCAACTTTGTTTCATTGCAAAATTTCAAGCAAGCTCATGAATACAAATTAGCGTTTTATAAATATGATCTGAATTTTTGCCTCAATGCAGCCAAAACAGCTAATTAAATCCCTTGTCGATCTTCTTGGCACACATTACACAGTACATACTTCCACTAGTTCTTTTTGCTTCGGTTCTTCTCGCCTAACGCACTCATTCATGTTGTTTGGGATTATTCGTATCAGTAGGATTATATATGTCTTTATCTTTAGAATTTCAGTCATAGTAGCTTTTTTTATATAAACGAGTCAGTAGCATAAGGGAAGATTCGTTGAGTCATTTGATCAAATACCTTGTATGCCTGTGACCTCCTACCCCAAGTGGAGTACCATTTCAATAAAACCCCTTTCCATATTTACAAATCTATCTCAACCTATCAACCAAACTCAATAGAATCCTTGGTACAACCAAACCACCCAAGTATATATACCATTTATTATTATTTATAATTTCATTTCTCTCTTTTCACATGTTCTGATCGATCTTTTTTTTTTTGATCGATGTTCTTTTCACATGTTCGGATCGATGTTTCCCCTTTCTTTTTAATGTAATAATAGGTTTTGGCATCATAACGTACGTTATCAGCAAATGAACGAATAAACCAAGAAATTAAGACCCCATTTATAAGATAATTAAGCAAGTGAAACTAATTAAGAAACTAAGCAGCATTTTATTTAAGAAGTTTTTATTCTATTCAAGAGACTAGTACTACACACGATGATGTGCTTATGAAAGCAGCCAGTCACCATTTATCTCTAGCTACGATCGACATATATGCTAGAGCTAGCAGTGACCCTTATTGTCGCGCACATGCATGGTCTCCTCTAGAACCAGGAGGAGCGAGTACGAATCTCACAGCGCTGGGGGCTGATGCGGCATTGGTTTGGCAAGTCCCTTGCACTCTCCACCATCTCCTGCATTTCCTCACCACGGAGCTCACCCTGTTGCTGCCTTACCACCTGCCTCAACCCCTCACATCGGCACTGCTCGTCCATCCTCCTCAGCTGTTGGCAGCACTGCTGGAAATGCTGTTGCTGCTGGTTGCCGTCCTCGTAACTCTCGGACTGGCTTTGTTGCCTCAGATATCGCTGGCAGTGATTGAGGTTCTGTTGACGCTGAACCTGCTCGCGGCAGCTATCGCCTCGCCTCGGGTTGTCGATGTCCTCGTCGACGTCCACGGTTGTTATGGTGGTGCGGAAGGCAGTGGCATGGGCGATCAACAAAAGGGCTGCAAAGAGAGCTGCTAGGGTTGCGAGCTTGGCCATTGCTATGATATGATATGAAACAGTTTGGAAGTAATGTGAATGGTTTGATGAAACTCTAAGGTGGGAGTGGTGGGTATTTATAGTGGATTTTGGGTGTGCATGTAAACTACGTGTAAGGAGAGATGCTCAGGCTGGTTTTGGCATATTGGCGGGGTGGCTATCCGTGGTCTGCTGGCTGCATTCATGCTTCCACTTTTTGGTTTCTATGCAAATGCTGCCATATAACGGGTTTGTTCGCGTTGTCAATTTCCTAATGAGACAAGGAAGTGAAATTGAAATCAGGCATTTTATAGTCAAAATATGTGCTGACATATTTTCTATTTTTTTACACTTCTTTTTTTATACTTTTGCTAGGATAGTTAAAACGATGCTCTAAGCTTCATGGTTGAATTTAATGGTAGGGATTGCAGCAACCATAACTGGTTCAAGGCCTCTAACCCCAGGCTCTGGCTGTCAGAAAACAGTGAAAAATTTAATACCATGCTCTAAGCTCAATTACAAATACAATCACATTGAGAGAAGTAGGATGAGAGAAGTAGGAAGGCATGCACAGGTGCAACCTTCTAGTAAGCTGGTCCTATAAAGCCACCCACTTTGTAAGTGGGAGGAAAGCAAATTTAGGCTTAAGGTTGAAAAAAAAACCAAAAAAAAACCTTTCATGTGTAGATTTAAACTTCTCCTTAATAAACGAAACTCTATACGTGAAATATTTAATTGAAAAATGAGGTGAATGACGAAAACAAGTTCGAACTTAAGACCTTTGCTCTGATTTCATATTAAATAACCACTTATCCCAAAAATTTAAGCTACTTAAAAATTGTTGATTTAATCACTTAATTAATATTTTAACAATTTTATACACAATGCAAGGTAGACCAATATGCTAGGATCAATAGTGAGTTTTGAGCTAGTGTAGAATTGTGTTAAGTATATAGTTTAAAAAGTGCTTTAGTACATAAAAAGTTGTGCTAAGTAAAAATACGCCCGGCCGCTTGGTAAAAAAACTTAGATTTTTAATTTTTTTGACATTTTTGTTCTAAAAAGCCAAATTTGTTTCCAAAAAAAAAAAAAAGTTATTTCCAACTTTTTCTATATGCAAGATCACATATTGCTGGTCACAACACCATGCATGCGAGTTCTGGGGTTGTTTATTTTGTGACTAGGAGAGATCGATGGTGTTCATGGTACTCCATGAGGATTTCCACCTCTGCATGCAAGTTACGTGGAAGGTGGGAGGGTAATGGTTGCTTTTGGCATTTTAGATGGGGTGGCAATGCCTGGTATAAAATGGATGTTTGCTTGTTTCCACGTAGAGTTTCATGCGAAATCTGCCATAAAATTAATATATCTTTAGTTTGCTTTTTGAAATTAATTGGTTTGTTTAATTAGGTGGCCTTGGATTTCATGGTCTGACACTCATGGTGCCAAGTAGCTCGTAGATCGAACTAGTTGACGCACGTACATACGTCATGCACCGTGATTAAGGTTGTGATTATCGACCACATAGCCGTTAGATTATTTTGTTATCTTAAAATCTGAGTACGTGGTATATGTTGAAGTGTGATTCTTCAGTTCCTTAATTTACTGGGGTGGAGTAGATTTGTGGTTGAATTCGGCTATTGGGAGAAGTCATCTTCAACTGGAGTTCATCACCTAGTTCATAATCGAGTTGTATTTGGAATATTCCTTTAGGCTTTGTTTGTCAAACCACTCTCTTTAATTCTCACTTTTGTTATATGTTTTTAAAACAGAAACATTAACAGCCAATTCAAAACACTGAACACTCGAAACTATTGTCATATTTATCTTTTATTTATTGTCCAATAAGTGTCAGTCTATATAAGGTGATGTATTGTAAACCAAGATCAATAAACGAATGAGAATTATTTTAGCATTTCCAAGCTTTCTTAGAGGGAGATTTTTCTTTTTGAGGTGTGACTCATCTTCCTTTAATTGTGAGGCTATACTAAACCCCATTGTTGACTGGCCATTATTAAGACTGTTCAACATAAAAATTTAACTTTATTTTCTTTGTCTTTATTTGTACGTTCTTCATCATAGTTATGACCTACAGTTGTTCGAAGCTCCTTTGATATGTTTTGAGACATGGTTTTCTGCAGATATTTCTTGTAGAACTAGATATATCCTACATGCAGCTGTTTCGCAAAGCGATGGATTTGAATGCCTTTAATCACCCTTTTTGCAGCAATTTTTTCCTTTAATTACTTTTCAGCGTATTTAAAGCCCATATAGAGATATTTAGCAATTTTACTATACATATTATTAGTAATTTGGATATTAAAATAAGAGAGTAATTAATTAGTAATTTGGATATTATTATATAAGATTCATTTGTCCAAATAAGTACAGGCAATCCATCTACTTGTTTAGATAGGTAAATCTCATATAGAAGAATTTCTATTTAGACAGTAATTAATTAATAAGATCCAGATCCTTTGACCAATGCTTTGATGGTAAAAGAGCAGCCACTATTTTATTTTTTTAATTAAATAGGGAAAAAGGTTAGAAGGAACGATTTTTTCAACTCTCGATCCCAAAAAAAATAAAATAAAATAAAAATCCTATATAAAACAAGATGAAAGGTGGCCCAATTAGCTAGAGCATACCACTAGCTAGTTATTTCATATTCATTAAACTTGGAATGTGTATGGAAATAACATAGTAAGGCATTCAATCAACTCGGTGCGTACCTGTCTCCATATTCATTCTAAGTTGATCGTAGTTCTATGCATGCAAGAGAGATTTTGTTTCCTAACAAATGCTTGTACACAACATGACTAGAACAGCTCGTGATGTTCATATCAATCGATTGCATAATTGATCTGATCTATAGGTATGCCATTGACCGAAAAATTGTGACTGTACCGGTACTATATATATATTAAAACCTCTGCTCGATCTGGCGTGTTTACCTTCAAGCTTTCTCTGATCCTTCATCTTGGTATAACCCAACCACGGAAGTATATTAATATACCATTTATTATTATTTTTACTCCATTTCTTTCTTTCCACATTTTCCCCCTTTCTTTTTAATGTAATGACAGGTTTTGGCATCATAACGTACGTGATTAGATATGCATGGTTATCAGCAAATGAACGAATAAACCAAGAAATTAAGACCGCATTTATAAGATAATTAAGCAAGTAAAACTAATTAAGAAACTAAGAAGCTTTTTATTTTATTCAAGAGACAGCCTACAAAGCCTCAAATTAAACTGCTCATATCTAGATACTAGCTACTACTACACACGATGATGTGCTTATGAAACCTAGTCACCATTTATCTCTCGCTACGATGCTAGCTAGAGCTAGCAGTGACCCTTATTATCGTACGTGCACATGCATGGCATCCTCTAGAACAAGGAGGAGCGAGTACGAATCTCACAGCGCTGGGGGCTCATGCGGCATTGATTTGGCAAGTCTCTTGCACACTCCACCATCTCCTGCATTTCCTCACCTTGGAGCTCGCCTTGCTGCTGCCTTACCACCTGCCTCAACCCCTCACATCGGCACTGCTCGTCCATCCGCCTCAGTTGTTGGCAGCACTGCTGCAAATGCTGCTGGTTGCTGTCTTCGTAACTCCAAGACTGGCTTTGCTGCCTTAGATATCGCTGGCAGTGGTTGAGGTTCTGCTGACGTTGAACCTGCTCGCGACAGCTCTCGCCTCGCCTCGGGTTCTCAATGTCCTCATCGACGTCCACGGTTGTTATGGTGGTGTGGAAGGCAGTGGCATGGGCGATCAACAAAAGGGCTGCAAAAAGAGCTGCTAAGGTTGCGAGCTTGGCCATTGTTATATATGATATTAAACACTTTGGAATTAATGTGAATGCTTTGATGAAACTCTAAGGTGGGGGTGGTGGGTATTTATAGTGGATTTTGGGGTGTGCATGTAAAGTACGCGTAAGGAGAGATACTCCGTGAGGATTTCCGCCTTTGCATGCAAGTTACGTGGAAGGTGGGAGGGTAATGGTTGCTTTTGGCATTTTAGATGGGGTGGCAATGCCTGGTATAATGGATGTTTGCTTGTTTCCACGTAGAGTTTCATGCAATTAAATCTGCCATAAAATTAATATATCTTTAGTTTGCTTTTGAAATTAATTGGTTTGTTTAATTAATTAGGTGGCCTTGGGTTTGCATGGTCTGATCGCGTGCTAAGTAGCTCGTAGATCGAACTAGTTGATGCACAACATACGTCACCGTGATTAAGGTTGTGATTATCCACCACATAGCCGTTAATTAGTTTATTTTGTTATCTTAAAATCTAAGTACGTGGTATATGTTAAAGTGTGATTCTTCAGTTCCTTAATTTACTGGGGTGAAGTAGATCGATTTGTGGTTGAATTCGGCTATTGGGAGAAGTCATATTCTGCAACTGGAGTTTATCACCTAGTTCATATTCGAGTTGTATTTGGATTAATCCTTTAGGCTTTGTTTGTCAAACCACACTCCTTAATTCTCACTTTTGTTATATGTTTTTAAAACAAAAATATTAATAATCAATTCAAAACACTGAACATTCGAAATTGTTGTCATCTTTATCTTTTATTTATTATCCAATAAGTGGTAGTCTATATAATTAAGGTGATGTATTAATTGTAAACCAAGATGAATGAACGAATAAGAATTATTTTATTATTTTCAGGTTTTCTTAAAGATAAAATTTTTCTTTTTGAGGTGTGACTCATTTTCCTTTAATTGTGAGACTATACTAAACTCAATTGTTGACCATTAAGACTATCTTTGTCTTTATTTGTACATTCTGCGTCATAGTTATGTCCTACAGTTGTTCGAAGCTCCTTTGACATGTTTTGAGACATGGTTTTCTGCATATATTTCTTGTAGAAGTAGATATATCCTACGTACGTACATCTGTTTAGGAAAGCGATGGATTTGAATGTCTTTAATTAATTACCCTTTTTGCAGCAGTCTTTTCCTTTAATTACTTTCCTGCCTATTTTGAGCACATATAAAGATATACATTGAGCAATTTTACTATACATATTATTAGAATATGAGAGAGCTTTTATATATAGGATTCATTTGTACAGGCAATCCACCTACCTCTTTGGATAGATGAATTTCATATAAAAAAAAATTTCTCCGGACAGTAATTTATTAAAAAGATCCCGATCCTTTGACCAATGCTTTGATGGTAAAAGAGCAGTCACTAGTGTTTTTTTTTTTTAATGAAAAAAATTAAAATGGGGAAAAAGGTTAGAAGAGACAATCTTGTTCACTCGATCTTGTTATATAAATTTCTATCCGGACAGTAATTAATTAATAAGATCCAAATCCTTTGACCAATATTGCTTTGATGGTAAAAGAGCGGCCACTAGTTTTTTTTTTTTCTTTCAATAAAAAAAATTAAATGGGGAAAAGGTTAGAAGAGACGATCTTTTTACTCTTATCTTTATTACATCCGTTCAGAATTGATTAATTACCTCCAAAAGAAAAAAAAGAAAGGAAAATCCAATAAAAATGCTTTAAAAAACAAGAGGAAAAACGGCCCACTTAGCCAGAGCTGCCACTAGTTATTTCATATTCATTCAACTTTGGAATGTGTATGAAATAACATAGTAAGGCATTGATCAATCAATTAACTCGGTACCTGTCTCCATATTCATTCCAAGTTGATCGTAGTTCTATGCATGCAAGAGAGATTTTGTTTCCCAACAAATGCTTGTACACAACACTAGAACAGCTCGTGATGTTCATATCAATCGATTGCATAATTGATCTGATCTACAGGTATGCCATTGACCGAAAAATTGTGACTGTACCGGTACTATATATTAAAACCTCTGCTCGATCTGGCGTGTTTACCTTCAAGCTTTCTCTGATCCTTGGTACAACCCAACCACGCAAGTATATTAATTAATATACCATTTATTATTATTTTTACTCCATTTCTCTCTTTCCACATTTTCCCCCTTTCTTTTTAATGTAATGACAGGTTCTGGCATCATAACGTACGTGATCATATATGCATGGTTAATTATCAGCAAATGTACGAAACCAATAAATTAAGACCGCATTTATAAGATAATTAAGCAAGTAAAACTAATTAAGAAACTAAGAAGCTTTTTATTTTATTCAAGAGACGGCCTACAAAGCCTCAAATTAAACTGCTCATATTTAGATACTAGCTTCTACTGCACACGATGATGTGCTTATGAAACCTAGTCACCATTTATCTCTCGCTACGATGCTAGCTAGAGCTAGCAGTGACCCTTATTATCGTACGTGCACATGCATGGCATCCTCTAGAACAAGGAGGAGCGAGTATGAATCTCACAACGCTGGGGGCTCATGCGGCATTGATTTGTCAAGTCTCTTGCACACTCCACCATCTCCTGCATTTCCTCACCCCGNCATGACATGTGAATCTTCATTGTGACGGTGGAGATTGGATTCTGAGCATTCGGCACTGGTTTTTCTGAGCTCGGACAGCATCCTTTGTTTTGGGTGAGATCTCTCCTTACTTCTTGTAGAAGTTGACAAGTTCCAATTATTTAGTTCCTCTTGTGTGTGAGAGTGAACTTGGGTGTAATTGGGGTCCTTCGGGTTTGAGTATTTTTCTCTGTAATGCTCTTTGTACTCCACTCTCTTTGATAGTGAATTTCTCCGGAACGTCTCCAACAGTGGATGTAGGCTTGTTAAGCTGAACCACTTAAATCTTGGTGTCGTGTGTAATTTTTGATTTAATTTTTGCTTTCTTCTTATTATTTGCATCTCACGGGTCTTGGAGGAAATAAGTAATATTTCCTAACACCCCGGAGCTCACCCTGTTGCTGCCTTACCACCTGCCTCAACCCCTCACATCGGCACTGCTCGTCCATCCGCCTCAGCTGTTGGCAACACTGCTGTAAATGTTGTTGCTGATTGCTGTCCTCGAAACTCCCAGACTGGCTTTGCTGCCTCAGATATCGCTGGCAGTGGTTGAGGTTCTGCTGACGCTGAACCTGCTCGCGACAGCTCTCACCTCGCCTCGGGTTGTCGATGTCCTCGTCGACGTCCACAGTTGTTATGGTGGTGCGGAAGGCAGTGGCATGGGCGATCAACAAAAGGGCTGCAAAAAGAGCTGCTAAGGTTGCGAGCTTGGCCATTGCTATGATATGATATGAAACACTTTGAAATTAATATGAATGGTTTGATGAAACTCTAAGGTGGGAGTGGTGGGTATTTATAGTTGATTTTAGGGTGTGCATGTAAAGTACGTGTAAGGAGATTTGTTCAGGCTGGTTTTGGCATATTGGCGGGGTGGCTATCCGTGCTGTGCTGGCTGCATTCATGCTTCCACGTTGGTTAATTTCCATGCAAATGCTGCCATTAATGGGTTTGTTCACGTTGTCAATTTTGTAATGAGACAAGGAAGTGAAATTGAAATCAGCTGGTATTTTATAGTCAAACTATGTGGTGACATATTGCCTCTTGGATATTTATTAATTTGTTATCTCACCATATGTTTTTAATTTTTAATTTTTAATTTTTTTTTTACAAAAATTATGTATGCCCTCTCATGCATATATGCACTTATATATATACTTCCTTTAAGATAGTGTTGGTTTTAGTTAGTCGCCAAAGTGTCAAGGTTTATCGTACCTTAAAAACTTTATAATTCTAGTTTATTTTTATTTTAGTATAATTAGTCATTGTAAAATATATTTATACTATTTATAAGTATTTTTCTAAACATAAATATATATGGTAAAATATAAATTTAGATATGAAAATTTTGAATAGTAAATTAGCATGTGAAAAAAATAAAAAGAATACATTTTAATATAAAAAATTATTTATATTAAAATTAAAAATACCTAATTTTAATATTTTAGGTTATAGGCACCCTCCTGTCTAGATAGAATTGTCTTCATGGATCTGGTAGTAATGATTAATTGTTCGATATTGGCAGAAGTGTTGTCAATTAATGACTTGCATATCTTAAAAAATGCTTTAATAAGTACATATATTAAAAGTTGTACCAAATAAAAAAATGAGTTTATTTGGTGAAACCTAAAAAAAAAAAATGGTCTAAAAAATACCCAAAACTGCATTGAAAGAAAAATATTTAGAAAAGGAGGCTTTTTTTTTATGTTTAAATAGTTTATTTTTTCAACGCAATTTAAAACAAGCTATTAGTCATATTGCTTGTCACGACACTATTTTATGAGTTCTGGCCGGGTTGTTTTTTTTTGTGACTAGGAGAGATCGATGGTGTTCATGGGACTCCATACAGATTTCCGCCTTTGCAGGTAAGTTACGTGGAAGGAGGGAGGGTAATGCAGAATATTGCAGCTGGTTGCTTTTGGCTTTTAGATGGGGTGGCAATGCCTGCAGGTATAATGGATGTTTGCTTTTCCACGTAGAGTTTCTGCCATAAAATTAATACATCTTTAATTAGTTTGCTTTTGATCTACATTAGTTGGTTTGTTTAATTAGGTGGCCTTGGGTTTGAATGGTCTGATCGCCGCACTCATGGTACGGTATATGTTAAAGTGTGATTCTTCAGCTCCTTGATTAATTTACTGGGTGAAGTACTAGATTTGTGGTTGAATTCGGCATTTGGGAGAAGTCATCTACAACTGGAGTTTATCATGCACCTAGTCCATAATAGAGTTGTATTTGGTGCTTTGTTTGTCAAACCATTCTTCTTAATTCTTACTTTTATTATATGCTTTTAAAATAAAAATATTAACAACTAACTCAAAACCTTGAACACTTGAAAATGTTGTATCTATTATCCAGTAAGTGGTATATAAGGTGATGTATTGTAAACCGAGATGAATGAACGAATGGGAATTCTTTAGCTTTTTTAGGCTTTTTTAAATATGAGATTTTTCTTTTTGAGGTGTGACTCATCTCCTCATTGGTGGTGAGACTATAGCAATATTAAACCTCGGCCATTGTTGATTGGTAAGACTCATTTTTTAACATAAAATTTATCTTTATTTTCTTAAGTCTTTATTTGTACGTCATGAGTCATAGTTATGTCCTACAGTTGTTCGAAGCTCCTTTAATATGTTTTGAGACAAATGGTTTTCTCAGATATTTCTTGTAGAATTAGTTATATCCTACAGCTAGCTGTTAGGAAAGCGATGGATTTGAATGTCTTAATTAATTACTCTTTTTGCAGCAATCTTTTTTTTTTTTTTTGTTTTAATGAATAAGAGAACAATTTATAGCTTCAACTAAACTCAAATACAATCTACAAATAGGAGAGAGAGGGCTTTGAAACAAGCTTTAAAAACCCACCAAAACACAACTAAACTCCAAAATAAAGAACCTCCTAAACTAGTATACCATTTTCAATTTCCCATTTACAGCAAAAAATAACATTTTCTGGAGTCCTTTTAAATCTATCTTTCCCCATAATGCGAACTCTAACATTCCATTTTATCCTCTACAACACTTGATCTTTAGAATAAGAAGAGTTACCATGTCTCAAATCATTTCTATGGCGCCAAATATAGTAGATTGCAGTCCCGAAAGTCAGCCTATAAATAAAACATTTTAACACTTTTTTTTCTCCATTCCTATACACCAGCAACAACAATCTTAACCCAATTATTAAGAGGAGACTTGAAATCACACAAGTCTATCAAATTCTTCCAAATTCTGTATTGGGCAAGTATCTACTCCACAAGGAAATACCACTCACGTGGAAAATCAAGCAAATCACATACCAAAGGAATGCAAATCAATCATCAAAGGCAGCAGCTCCACAATCCCACAATCAAAGGAAATCAACACACTAACGGTCATAATATCTCCCAAGGAAAGGCAAGCTTTGAATGGACAACACAAATAAGGAAGATCCCAACGGCTATGTACAATCTACAAAGGAAATCCAATATTTTGTCTTTATTGTATTCATTTCATTTCCTAGTATTGTTACCCTAATTCTTTGTATATATTCTGATGAAGATCAATGAGAAATGTGTGCAAAACAATACCTTCGATTCACACTTCTATATGGTATCAGAGCTTTCAACGAGCGACTAACGTCGTCTTGCTTTTTTTTTTCTCTGCACCACTTTTTTTTTTCCCCTTTTCTTTAACACCTTTTCTCAAACACCTTCCCTGCACATCAATGGCATCTCCCTCTTCAACAGCCCCATCCACCGAAACCAACCCCAATCCCACTCCCGTGGCTCCCCCAGTCAACCCCAACCCAATTCCAGTGGCTCCTCTCGCCAATTTTGCCCAAGGCATTACCAAACTCAACAAGGGTAATTTTCTTACCTGGCGCGGCCTTGTCGAGCCTTTCCTCCGAGGCCATGACCTCTATGGTTTCATTGACGGCACAAATACTCCACCAAGACCACAAGTGACCTCCTCACCGGATGGAGCCCTTACCGTCTCCACTGATCCAGCAACTCAACAGTGGCTCCGACAGGATCAATTGATCCTAAGCATGCTCATGGCGTCCATCTCCGACGAGCTCCTGCCGCATGTCCTCGGTTGCAAAACCGCCCAAGACCTCTGGACAACTCTCGATCGAACCTTCACCTCTGAGTCTCGAGCCCGCACCATGACTCTTCACTATCAACTCGCCACTGCCAAGAAAGGAAGCTCGAGCATCTCTGAATATTTCCACCGTCTGAAGCACACAGCCGCCACTCTCGCTGCCGCCGGACAGCCCCTCAACGACTTTGAGTTCACTTCCTACCTCCTTGCCGGTCTGGGTCCGGAATACGACCCATTTGTCACCTCTGTGACCACACGGCTTGAA
>FXXK01001872.1:66306-84606 GCA_900184695.1 Betula pendula
GTTATATACACATTTAGTAACACAGAATTCAATTACAGTAATCTCTACCCTTTTTTCCTGGTGTCAAATACGATCTCTACTTTTTTTTTTTCCCTTGGGCAATATGATTCTCTACACTTTTGTTTTTTCTTGGGCAAATATGATCTCCACTTTGTCAATTTCAACTCGGCCATCCCATTGGCCTTCAAAAGGGAACCTAAATTTTTTAAAAAATTTAATTTATAAAATAATAATAATTATTATTAAACTGGAAAAGGAATTTTATAATTTCTTATTTACTTTTTTTAGCACACAAGAAACATATATATATATATTTTAATAATTATCGCCTCGTAATTAAAAAACACTTTCCATGTTGTAAAGGAGACGTGACAAATTAATAAATCGGTTGGATTCATTTAAATGACACCCATTCGCTTCACTCTTCTCTCTCGCCAAACAGCCTTGAGAAAGAGCGAGAGAGACCGAGAGAGAGCTCTGACTTATCAGCTTTGGGGTTTCCTTCACTTACAGACTCTCAATCTCGAAACCCTAAAGCTTCGGATCAGGTATTGTAATTCTTCGCGATCCGATGATATATTCCAACGATGTTTTGGGTTTTCAATCTGTTTTATTTTAATAATTAGTTCTCCATGGAAAGAATGATTTATTTTGCCAAATTTTTAGGCTTTTGATAATCAGATTCGTCTTTCTTTTTTCTATCCTTTTGTGACTGAATTTTGTGGCTTTTGTATCTAAATTTTTGCAACTTTCTGATTAGGGTTTTGCTTTGGTTTTAATGTGGCCCAGAAATTTTATTATTTACGGTATATATATAATACATGTTTGGTGGTTTGTGACACCTTGTTGGAAGATCAATTAAATCTTTTATCTTTAACCGATTCGGGATGATTATTTGAAGTAAAATTTTGGCTAATTATGTGGCTTATGATTTGATCTGATAGTTTAACCCTTTGTATGTTGTTGTGCGGGGTATATACGTAGAATTTAGGTAGCTTGTGACGCCTTGCTGGCAGATCAAATAAATCTTTTATCTTTAAACGATTCGGGAGGATTATTTGAAGAAAGTTTTTGGCTAGCTATCTGGTTTTTGTTTTGCTCTGATGGTATTACCCTTTGGATGTTGTTGTTTTAGGAGTTAATGTCACGCGAGCAAACCTTTATTAGTTGGTGTATCATTTTTTTAGATTTGTGTCGCTTAATCTACATTTATTTTTCTGTCAATTTTCGTGCTTATGTGGTCGTGTTTATTCCTGGTTAATTAGTAATTGGGATGGCTAGTGTTAGTAGAGCAATTCAGGGAATTTGGTCTGCTGCGATGTTTGACAAGGATTCCTTACTTGAATTTTTCCTATCGATGGGGTTAATGGGATAGAAAAGATTGTAGTTTGTATGTGTTACTTGTAAATGGTTCTATTTTGTGGTACCCTAGTCTTCTTTTAAGGGGAAGAAGGAATTTCGTAATCAAAGCATTCCCCCCTAACTAGTCATTGTAGGCGTGTTTAATGTTTGCTTTACATACTGTTACAGTTAATGAGATATAAGATGCGTACATCAAATTTCTAAAGTGACCGGTGTATAACCTTACAATTATACACTTCAGTGTTTACTAAAAAATGTTGTATATTACATTTATGCACCTGCTTCTTCATCATCTGTTGTTAGTCTGATATGGTTTCACCTTGTAATCCAGGTCTGAGCATTGCTGTTATTAGGCTGTTCTTTTTAATCAGCCAAGTTTCATGTCTGAACACGACGACCAAATTCCTATTCCTACTGCCTTTGGTATGTTTGCTTTTCTTGTGGACTTGTTTTTGCATTTATTAATAATGTCATATGATTGCATACGACTGTCTTCACATTTGTGTGTTATTTTCCTTCCCTGAATAGCAACTTATTTGAAAAGCCATAATACACATTTGAATTGATAGGATAATAGATCTATATCAGAAAATCTGGTCCCGCACGGACAGCTCGAATGGAAGCCTTAGTGGTGTTATACCTCAAGGTCTTGTGTTTGAGTCCGGACTTGAGCAATACCTGTGGTTTGTGGGCAATTGCAAGTATCTGGGGTTTACTCTATAGAGGTGGTTCCGAAGGGCCCTGCCTTAAAGAGGTTTCACGTCATCCAAAAAAAAAAAAAACAGAAAATCTGAAGTCAAACTTCACTCCCAATTGAAGTGATAGGTTTTTGTTGCTTCTCAATGGACTTCTCATTGGAAACCTATTGCTTCTCAGAAGAAGTCTTGAGGGTCTGCATTTGCTCCTTGTTTCATCATTTGTCTGTTTCATGACTTTTGGGAGTTGGGGGTTGGTAGGAGCAGTGGGAAGTGAGGTTTTACTAGTTATGCCGCCTCCCGCAACAGAGATACTCTCTTCTCTGTCTTCCTTGAATGGGATTCTAACTAGTTTGTTGTTGGTGTGGGTGTGTATTACAGATCCGTTTGCTGAGGCAAATGCTGAGGACTCTGGTGCTGGGTCAAAAGAGTATGTGCACATTCGGATACAGCAGCGGAATGGTAGGAAGAGCCTGACAACCGTGCAGGGGTTGAAGAAAGAATACAGCTACAACAAGATACTTAAGGACCTTAAGAAAGAATTTTGCTGTAATGGTACAGTTGTCCAGGACCCAGAACTAGGACAGGTGGGTTTTAGACCCAGATGATGCCTCCATTCCTTTGTTTGCCTTCTTTAAATTCTTTTATTATTGCGTATTCTGCACATTCTAATTTTTTTTTTTTTTTGTGTGCTGTACAGGTTATTCAGCTTCAAGGTGATCAGAGGAAGAATGTCTCCACCTTCCTTGTCCAGGTAACTACTTGTCACATCTTAGATTTCTCTGCTGGGGAGGTTAAAGAGTGATTGTCTCACTATTGGTTCTTTTGTTTTGTTTGGGTTGAATAGCTTATCCAAATCGTCCTTAAAACCCTTTTTTTATTCCTTATCTCCTTGTTTATGGAATGCATACGCTTTTGTTTTAACTTGATGTATATTATGAGATACATGGATACATTTAGGGAAAAAATTCTTGTGTATACTGTTTCTGGACCGGGTGCAAAAGATGCAAGTGATTTAAGTTACTTGCTTAGTTGTTGGAGTTCAACATTAGCATGATTCAGATGTTAATCTCTTATTTCTTTTGTTGTTATTTTATGGAGAACAGGCTAGCATTGTGAAAAAAGAACATATCAAGATTCATGGTTTCTGAGCTGCGGCAGAAGGAAAGCTGTGCGTGGTTCATGCCCCTCATAATTTGGAGCCAGACATGTTATCCGGCTTTTAGTATAATCGTGCTATTATGTTAACTTAAGGGTCTACTGTGTTCGCTACTTCCCTGTGTGTCTGGTGTGTGGTAGTTTTCTAGCATATGTGTTGTGTAATGTGGGATAATTATGAAACGCACGAGTACTTGTATCCTGGTCCTCAATAACAATCAGTGGCGAAAATTTGGTGTGTCTTGTTTTTATCTTTGGGTAATCTTGCCATATTGCTGTTTGTTTTGGGTCACAAGCATGATCATTACGATGGGTGCGGTTAGCCAAGTGGATGGCTGTAATACATCTACTACTTTTTAAAGACTTTGACAACCTGCATGCCTCTTCAAGCGCTGCTCTCGTTCGAAATTAGACGGTTTTGGATATTTGAGTCCCGTAGTGAAATTACTTCGGATAATTTGGGTTCGATTCTTATTCTTGTTTAAAAAAAAAAGGGGGGGGGGGGGGGGGGGGTTGTCATTTTATATAGTTTTTACCTTACTCAAGAAAACCAAAATAAATAAATAGATGCAACTTTTTTAAAGAAAAAATTTCCTTGGAGATAGTTGTTTCTTTTTCTTTTGAAGGCCCCAACTCCAAGGTCGTAGCTTCAGTCGACTTGAATGTTCCGGACGTTTGTTACATGCATGCTTGAACTTCAATCCTATAAGGATAAGATACTTAACTCTATTCAAAGAATAATTGTAATTTATATCAATTGATTATTTATCTTAATCATACTCTATCACTAAGGGAGATTGTTGGTCTCATTAGGATTATAACAATTCATCACGCTTTGTTTATGGTGGCTTCAACTTAAGTACAAGCAATCATTTTCATAGGTTGCCTATTTATAATTCAAAAGATAATTATAATTTATACTTAATTGAAATATTTATTATTAATCATACTCTTATCACTAAAAGGGGATGTTGGTCCTATTAAGATATATAACAATCCACCACGCTTTTGTGGTATGGTGGCTTCACTTAAGTCCAAGTAATCATTTTCATAGGTTGTCCATTTTAAGGCACTGCTCTGATACTATTTTGTTACGTGTTCGAAAGTCAAACACGTAAAGATTTATTTGAGCTATTGTTCTAAAGAGAGAATCTGAGCCTCACAACAAAGGACTCATTGATAAATATTCCATAACATATTCTATTGATCTCAACTAGTTTATAAATAGACTTACAAGGTAGAATGAGATAACATTATTCCTACTAGCAATCCTATCAAGATAAGTACTTAACCTATTCAAAAGATAATTATCCTTAATTGATTTATTTCTCATAATCTTAATCTTTATCATCAAGGGAGATTATTGCTTCCATTAGATTATAACAATCCACATGTTTTTTCACGACGACCCATTCATATGATGGCTTTTTTTTTGAATCTAGTATCCTTTCTATTTTTGTGACAACTTTATCAAGGTACCAGGCAGTCCTTTCCATAATTGATCACTCCAAAATCGAACTCGTGACATGTTGTCACTCATGCTACCATTTTTGTCCTTCAAGTTGTGGAAACAGGTTTATATGGGGTAGGTTCTTAACACTCTATTCATTTGTCTCAACTTATTCAGTAAAAAATTGTTTTGCGCTTAAAAAAAAAAAAAAGGAAAAAAAAAAAAAAAAAAAAAGTTAACGGTTAACGGGTTAGCCGGTCACCCGACGGGTTGACCCGTCTGACCCGTTAACTAAACGGGTCATAAACGGGTTGCACCGTTTACCCGATAACCCGTTAAGCCAAACCCAAACCCGGTTTTTTCGTGTCGTGTTCGTGTCGGGTTCGCGGGTCGTGTCAAAAATTGCCACCCCTACCCTTCAAGTGTGGAACAAGGTTTTATATGGGGTAGGTTCTTAACACTTATTCATGTTGTCTCAACTTATTAGTAAAAAATTGTTTGACGTTACCCATGTTACCTGACCCAAACCGGGCTTTTGAAATTCTAAATTTAAGAAAGTGAGATTGCTCAAAAGCAAAACAACGAGATCAGGCTGCAATTTGTTCTTGGTACCATCTTTGATGGGTAGAGGTTGTTCTTGGATTCTTCCATCTTTAGTGGGAGAGAGAACAAAAAAAAGGCTAATCCGAACACCCTCCCAACAAACAATGTAGGTGGTAATAGTTTGAGATTCCTGGTACGATTTGGAGCTCACTGACATAGGGATGATCAATTCCCAGAAAGGGACTTCCTGTGCATATCCTGATCAAGATAAAGAAAAGAAATTATAAAGTTCATGAAATCCCTCATTTCTTTGTCTTTTTTACCGTCGTGTGTTGTGTGTTTTATTAAGACCAATGACAAACGAGCAGCCTTTAGTGGTGGAGAATATGTTGATTGAGATTTGAGAAAGATTTTAATCGTACCCATTAATTAAAGTACCCTATCATTTATTTTTCTTCCAATTTGTTCGTCCAACTTATATTTTATTTTATTGTTTGCTTTAACGGCATGCTTCATCTTGGGCCTCTTCTTTTTGGGGACAAAAAAGATTGTGACATAAAGTTAACTACTTTTGGAGAATATTGAGTATTGACCATCCAACATTGGACATAATGATGCTTCAAGGCCCACCAAGGTGCGCATGCCATCTTTGACCCCTATTTTCCTCATTTCAGGGCACTCAAGTATTGTTTATGTTAAGAATACTATACAGCTTTATAATTTTTTTTGTAATAGTGTGTATAAATTGACGTGCCAATTTATATATCACTTACCATATCAATACTAAATAACTAAATTTATTGATCAAATTTTACTGCTTATTTTTTTATTTTAACTCATGTGACATCGCGTGATATTTAGAGCATTCTTAATGGCTTATTTATTTTGTCTTTTTAGCTTAAATAGTTAATCATTCTTTTAAAAAAAAAAATCAACTTCATTGGAGTATGCAAAACAAATGCGAGAAGCATTTTTCATGCATTGGTGAATGAATTTGACTTAAGTGCTGTAAAAAAACTATAATATGTGTTGTAGTTTTTCAATGGTTAGAGATTTAATTTTACTTTCTCTATTTCTTATAAAAACTTTCAATTAAATTTTAGCCATTAAAAATAACTACAAAAAACTTATTGTAGTTTTTTTTTTTTTATAGCACCTAAGCCAAATGGTGAATGATTAGTGTCACTTTACATGTGGGTTGATATTATTCACCAATGCATAAATTTCTTTTATTAGTTTTTCTCTCTTCCTCTCGATTTCTTTAAGATTTTCTCATTCCTCTTTTTTTCTCTCCAAAGAAGAACACACATTTGCAAAATATGACTGTTTATAAAATATGAATGCAGCAAAATGACTGTTTGAAAAAAAAAAAAGACCGTCGAAATAATACGATTGTTAGAAAAGAAACAAAGAAAGAATAAAAAAAAATATTTAAATGATAAATAATCAGATGTATCGTGTATTTTAAAAGTCGTTAACAAAAGTAAATAAATTAGTAGCTTTTAATTAGTTATTTTAGATAGAAATATAACTAAGCCAATGAGAATGCTTTTATAAATATTGACCCGGGAATTTGTAAATGAATTGTAGTATAAATAGTGTATGTCCTAATTATAAGCATTTTTCTTATCGTCTGGGGAAGGTAGGTTTGTGTGGGTATAACTGAGACAACAACATGAGAAGTGAAAGCACAATTCGAAGTACAGATTTGAAAAAAAAAAAAAAGTAATAGGTGACAATTATTTGGTGATGATTGGAAAATACAAAGACGATGAGAAAAATCATTATGGAATTACAAATGTAATGAGTAGTTATGAAGAAATGAAACATCTGCAAAATCTCCAAGTACATTATAACATCATTAAGTAAAAGAAATATTGATTATTTTGATCAAATTCAAAGTAAGTTGGAAGGCTGAATAAGCTTACTTCAAAGCTTAATCCCTAGAAATAGTTTTCTAACTTTTCTTTTGGATTAAGATCAACAATACAAACAGGACTTTTGTACAAGTAAAATAAAAAATATAAAAAAAAAAAGACTTTTTTTCAACTCTATATATGGTCCTTCTCCGTCCTTGGGTTAGACGTATATATAACATGTCTCAAAACAATAATGTCTATTCCAAACCAACTAAAAAATGTCGGGAAGTTGATGCCTCAAAGGCTAATTTTGTTGGAATTCATAATCCTGCTGCACATGAGTTAGACATATCCTTAATATTCCCTTAGGATTAGGAAGGAATGTTTCCTGCATGTTCTTGTGATGTGCGTGTTTAATAAATAATTTAATTACTGCATTCACCAAACGCAATGACCTTTTCCCAACTAACATTCTACTCCTAGCTAGTACTGTTTTCCTTTTTCTCACCTTCCGTTCTTCACTGCTGGAGTCTCTCTCTCCAGGAATATTGCTGTTTCATTTTTACTATTTAAGCGCCTCCAGTACTGCACCTACATGCATCTCCCCCATAGCTTCTTAGAACAAGTACTTCACGTGTCCTAAATTCTCTCTCTCTCTGTCTAGCTGCTGTCTAAAATATGGCTGACTTGGATCACTCTACTTCTACTGATATTGTTTTGGACTCTGAAGGTAACCCCCAATTTCAATGTCTCAATGATGTCCTTGCATGTCGTTTTTATGTTTTTTTAAATAATTTTCTTTAATATTCAGGCTATATAACCCTTAAATCCAACTGCTATTATATATCCAGTCTTTTATGTCTTCAGTTTAACATCCATTTGCTTCCTCTTTGTCTTATCTCTTTGGAAATTTTGCTTTCCATAGAGCATAAGGGCTTAGAGCATTCACATGTTGATCATCAAATTTATTTTCTATTTTAGTTAGAAAAATTCACATTTCTCTATTTTAACTACCCATTTTTTCAAAATTCCTATTAACATTTTAGCTATCAATTTTTCTATTCTATTTAAATATTCTTTTTAAAAGATTTTTTTTTATTCTTTCTCCAACAATCATGGCTTCCTTATATATATTATTTTATTTTTCTCTATTAGGTGAGTGAACAACGTTCACCAAATTCAATGAGCACTGTTTACGCTAGCAAAAAATTTCATGAATTTGGTTAGCACGATGCAGAGTTTTTTTTTCCTCACTGAAACATTTTAGCCGGCCAAAATAGCCTTTTTGCTGTGAACGCTCTAAATATTGATATGGTTTTGTAGATGCAGTCAATGCTTTACTTAGTTTACTATATGGTCAATAATTATAATATTCTTTTTTGATGAATAATCCAATAAAATTTTATTTACTGTTTTACTTTCGGACAGAAATTTCCTCGTTTCCTTCAACATGAGGAAATTTATGTCCTTTACTTTTACAGTTGAGGGAGTTGAAAAATCTGCTTGCGTTTGACTGTGATTGACAAAGCTTTTCCTAAAGCTGTTTCGTTTTTTGTTTCCTTCCTCTCTCTCTCTCTCTCTCTCTCGGGAACCAAAATATTGCCTACTTGTGTTTGCTTAATTATCAAGACCTTCCAAAAAATAAAATAAAAAAATATCAAGACCTTTCTATTAATTTGCTGCAGGGGATCACAACAATCAAGATCAGTCTAAGCTTCAATTCTCAGAAGATGAGGAGACACTTATTGTGATCATGTTTAATCTTGTTGGCGAGAGGTATCTCTCTCTCTCTCTCTCTCTCTCTCATACAATTAATATTGTATACTAATATGCATGCTTGGGGTTTGAAGCAGATGGTCTTTAATTGCTGGGAGAATCCCTGGAAGAACAGCTGAGGAAATTGAGAAATACTGGAATTCAAGATACTCCACAAGCGAATGAAAGTTTCCTATCTTCTATATGCATGCATGCATGCCTACCTAAGTAGCTAGTATGGGTGTAGTTGTGATATTGCGTCTCCAAAAGTAACGTGATGCATGTTTAACGGATCTGAATCTTTTGAGGATAGGGATTAGGGCGCTTAAGCTAGTTCTAATTAATCTATGCAAACATTTTTAACGAGTTTGACCAATGCTAGTGAATTAATTAGTCTTCCTATTTCCATGTCAGGCCTTTTTTTTTTTTTTTAAGTTCTGTAATATGAATCTGAATTTACTTACTTTTTAGGAGAAGAAAACAGCTAGACCCCAGACCACCCCCTCAAAATAGGAAAAAAAAGAAAAAGAAAAAGAGAGCATATTAACATAAACAAATGAAAAATTAGCAGGTTAGGGTTGAGGGGTGTAACCCGTTTAATTAAATGAATGAGGTTATGATTAATTTATATATATAGTCTTATATCTACGCCTCAATGTGATCAAAATCCGATGCGTGAATATAAATTACTACCTCTAACATATTTTAAAGATATATATATCAATTTAATAAACTGTGTTGATGGAGTAAAAACTTTGTCTAGTCAAGAAGGAATCACCGTAACATGCTCTTACCCAAGCTCAATGACACTCCTCCTACCTGAATATGAAGCTCATGCTGTGTGATTTATTACTCTTAATTTATTAAAGGCCTAATTAATAAAGTCCATCGTGGTTGCCTACGATTAATACCAGCCTGGGATGAAGGAAGTTTGGGTTTGAAGACCCAAATAGACAAAAGAATTAAAGGAAGGCCCAGCTTATTCACAATTATTTTTACTGCATTTCGAAGATTTCTTTTGAAGCAAAGGCCATATTTGGCGAACTTATCACCCAATAATATTTAGATGTTGCGGAGCCAGAAATTCATATAAAAAAAATAAATTATAACGAAAACATTAATTTTTTATTCTTTATAAAATATCTTTATTATAAATTAAAAATTAAAAAAAAAAAAAGAAAAAAAAAATTTAACCTACAGAAACCAATAAAAATGTATAATCGGTTGCAGTTGTGGTTATTTTCTACAAACTGCAATCGGAGTCTTCGGTTATTTAATTTTACATAATTGCAACCACAATCGGTAAGGCCGGTTGCGATTGCTACTAACTGGCCTAATTAAAAAAATAAATAAATAAATAAAAATCTAAGAGCATAATTGTATTTTTAAAATTTTATGGGGCTGAATATATATTTTACAAGTTAGCCGTTAAACTATAAGGAATAATTGAAAGGAATTGAAAATTACTTGATAACTCAGGTAAGTTAAGGCTTGGGCTTTCATATATGTAAGTCACATATATTACAATCATATCATTTTTAGGCTTGGGCTTTCATATTACAATCAATCGGCCAACATGGCCTGGCCTGCATCCCGATGGGACTGCTCTCGTCAGAAAGATTCCATGCAACTATATTTTGTCTCGCCTTGTTTAAGGTTATTAAGATTTTAAGAACTTTATGGTATGGTTATTCAATTCTAAGAGTTATATATAGAGCCAGATGATCTTATCCCTAAAAATGATATTCGGATGGTAGCAAATTTTGCTCTTCTTTTTTTTTTTTTTTTTTGCACATTTTGCTTTTAAGTGATATTTGGAGTTATATATATATATATTGAGTCTAAGATTGTTAACGTTTAATGGGGTTCATTTACTCGTTTATCTTCTTTAAATTAATAACAAAAATGGATATAAGTTATTTTATAATCATTATTTTATTTTACATAATTAAAATTTTAACGGTATATATATATATATATGATGCCACATATTTTAAAAATTTTAAGTGGCATGACATTATGTACACCAAAATATTGTTAAAAAAACAAATATGTTAAGAACTACAAAATTACAGAAAGCATAATAAAAATATGTATGAGAGTGATTGAAATATGGACAATAAGGCGAATATAACAATTATAGAATAAGCTTTTGCAATAAGAAATACAATAATTTTATCCTCAACATACAATGTTGTCCGATGTAGTGTGCATATTGCAAAAAAACTAAACATTACTCTGCATAAGAAATTATGTAATAGCATAAAAGAAAAGGTATATATTGAATTTATGAAGATAGTCTTTTATAGAATTATAAGAGCATATTATTATCGTTGAAAAGACAGTTTATGATTGTTATAATAGCAACTGTACACATCAGAAAGCACACAAGAAAAAAAAAGAAAAGAAGATAAGTGCATGGCTCGTGCGAGTGTGCGACGATGCGTATGTGCAAAGAGCGTCTAAAGCATCAATGCGACACGTGTGTGAGAGTGTGCAGTCACCACTAGCATGTGTCTACCTCAAAAAAAATTTAGAATAGGAGAAAGACAGTCTCTTATAAAGCATGCATAATTTTCATAGCTTTTCCATGTTAGACAAAGGGTAAAACACAACTAAAAGAAAGTTGAAATTTTCAAAATGGAGGAAAACTTTAATTTTCATAAATAATATTCAACAAAGCAACTTTGATGAAAGAAACCTATTATTAAATAGTGGAGTTTGACAAATTGGAAAGAAAACCTTACAAATCCAACATAAAGAAATTGAACTAAGAATTAATGCATTTACTTCAACCTATTAATTACCTCTGCAGACTTGAAGACGAAAAAAAAAAAAACAATGATATAAACCATGGAAATGATATCCATGATAAAAACTTTTCCGAGAATCCTTTAGTTTCTCACGACAAGATGAGAATTTAGAAGCAAACAACTGGAAAAATATCAAAGGAATATGTTTGTACCAAATTCTATTCCACACCTTATGTCCCTTTCAGTTCTTTATGTTTTGTTAGAGTAATTTGTTATTTTTTTTTTTATTATTATTGAATAAAATTTGAATACTTAATTAAAAAAAAAAGAAAAGAAAAGAAAAAAAGAATAAGGACAGGACTAAGCAGATATACGTTGTATAATTATGTTCACTGCGTTTGAATTCTCTATATAAGGTACTGGTGATTTATTTATTGATATTTAATTTAGGGAAATGCTTTTGCTGATTAAGGCCTAGACATTAATGGACCCATTTTCTGATTTTAAAGTAATATTTTTGTGACTGAAAACAGCTTGTCCATAAAAAGATGAAGGTGACGCAGCGAAGAAGATTTTGAGAATCAGCAAGTGGAACAATGATTGGGATATA
Source organism: Betula pendula (assembly GCA_900184695.1). Taxonomy (NCBI): domain Eukaryota; kingdom Viridiplantae; phylum Streptophyta; class Magnoliopsida; order Fagales; family Betulaceae; genus Betula; species Betula pendula. The sequence continues at coordinate 78,492 of FXXK01001872.1, forward strand.
CAATATCATGATATCCTTTGAAAAGTACTTTACGAAATGGGAATATATATATATATATTTGTTTTTTTTTTTTTGAGTTAAATGGGAATATATTGGTTTGTCATTGTTAGACCCACTTTTGATCAAGTCATGAAAAAGCTGTCAATGTTAATTATATCAATCTACCAATTAATCCCACCATTGATTTGTGTTTTTCATTTTCCAATATTCCTTAATATTAACTCCTCATTAAACTCTTATTAAGGGCTGAAATTTCTTTGGTGCAATCATAGATGTGGCGCTCAATTTACCAAAGAATGTCTTGAGAGAATGGTGGCTACAAAAGAGTGAGATGATCTCTTTTCTCACATTCATGTGAACATCTTGACAGCTAGAAGTTCAGATCATGCACCTCTCTTTCTGTCTTTTTGTACCACTGATGAATCGTCTGCAAGAGAAGTAGAATGTTCTTGTATGAGGCTAGCTGAGCTCGATCTAAGGAGCTAAAAGGTGTCATTAAACAAGTCTGGAGGGTCAAAGGCAAGTGTCAAGACGCATGGGAGGCGGTGAAGGAAAACATTCAGACATGTAAGCATGCTTTATTAAATTGGCACATGGTGCATTCTGGAAATGCTGAGTCCCTTATCAAACAGAAAACAAAGCAGCTTGAGAGACTGCAAGGAGGAGCTGGCTTTTTGGACCTAAAAAATATTTATAATCTTTAATTGGAGGTTAATGATTTATTGGATCAGGAAGAGATACAATGGGGACAACGGGCGAAGGTAAATTGGCTAAAATATAGAGATAAAAACTTTAAAATTTTTTTATGCTTGTGTCAATCAAAGAAGATGTTATATAGATAATCAACCAATGTTTATATATATATAGTTTGATGAACGTGAAATGTTGGAGAGGAGGCAAACTGAAATTGGGAAATTGTAGTCGTTTATTAACCTCATATTTTGTGCCATTTAATTTCTGATGCTTTTCCAACTCACTGAAATTAAAATAAATGCAGCCAGGCAAAACTTACCAAATTGGTTGCCAATCCTTTTCTGCTTTTGATGGCGACTTGGCAATCAAATTACACTCAGAAAAAAAAAGACCCAAATGAAAGGGAAATCTTCAAATTGCCAGAAGCGACAAAAGGGTCACGAAAAGTTGCCAGAAGCTCACATTGAAGATGGCAACCCCATTTGAAAAAGACAACAAAAGTGCAGGGTACTGAAAGGGTCGATTGGGAATAGGATCTCTCAATTTTGTGATTAGTTTTTAAATGTGGTACTGACACGACTTTTAAAATATTTTAATAATCCAATATTTTCTATAATAACTTTATGGGAAAAGTACACGGGCTCCTTAAACAGTTAAACTATCATTTAATTGTAAATGTATTTTAAAATTAGTAATTGTGTTAATATTTTTTATAAATTATCAAAAAAATATTATTGTCTCTCAAAATCTAATAAATGGATAAAAATGATCTTAAAAAAAATTTAAGAAGATAAAAAATATTCTTATAAATTTGAAAAAAAATAAAAAAAATAATTAAAAAATAGGAAGTGGTAGTTGAGGAGACATTTTTTCTTTATAAAAACAATTAAAACAATTAAAATTAAAAAAAAAATCAAAAAATCAAAAAATCAAAAACAAAAATTAAGAAAAAAATAAATCAAGGACCACCCCCTTGGTTTCTCTTTTTTTTTTTCTTTTTTTTTTCGGTTTTTTTTTTTTTAGAATTTTTTTAATATTTATATTATATATATTTTTTTTTTATTTTTTTTTTTTTATGAAAGTGTCTTTTGTTATTGAGTGACATTAGCATTATTTTAGGCAGTTTAGAGAGGATATTAACACATGATAGTTTAAAAGGACATTGATGATAGAGTTAAATTTCGACTATAAAATATGAAAAGCACATGGTTTTCAATAGCACACTATCATGATGGTTTTTAAATGCTTTTTTAATAGATAAATGCTATTTTTTCATTTTTTCATCCAATCAATTTTTTTTAAAAAAAAAAAAAAAATTTATCATTGAATTTGAAGAACTTACATGTGGGTCTTAAGATCCCGTGATTAGTTTGAAAAAAAAAAAAGATAAGAGATAAAAAGATAAATAAGAGATGGAGAAGGACTATGTCTCTTTTTTAATAATATATATAATAATAAAAAAAAGAGTTAAATGCTCACAAGTACTGGCCTTGTGGTTTGGACCAAAATTAAATACCTGTATCGGTTTCAAAAGTGAAATCAATGGTATCGATGTTAGTCGAAAAGTCTCATTTGGTCCTTCATTCAAAGTTTCGTCCAAATTTTTTTAACCCAAAGTCCATCTTAGCACACTTAAGAAGTGGCGGCACCTATCCTGTGAGCCACATGTATGCCCAACTAGACAAATCTTGTGACATGGCAATGTATCACAGGTGGACTATTATCTTTGATGCATGTAATATGTTTGAATTGCAAAATTTATAAAGAGTAATGCCTATATTTTAAATTGTTTTGTCTACTCCTTTAACTTATATATTGGACAGAGTTTTTCCTCACAACTGGATTGGAGGAAGTTCCTCCAACTCCAAATCTAATAAAAAGACACAGTGTCCATTTTGCATGTGAAAAAAACATATGCAGTTTTAATGTAAGGGACAAAAATTGGTATAAGCAACTACATTTTTTATAAATTTTTTTCAGTTTTGTCATTGGGCAATTAAAAAAGCATATACTTCTCAATGCAAATGGACACTTGTCAATTTTTATAGATGGGGGTTGGAGGAAATTCTCCAACCCAAATTTGGAAAAACTCTGTCCTTAATATTTTAGACAAATATGTGGCTTTATAAATGTAAATTAAATTCTTATATAATAATATATCTACATAATACAAGGTTGGATGGAGTTAATAAAAAAATTATAAATATAGCATTACTCAAATTTATATTCAAAAGAGTATTTCTTTCATGTCTAACTTCTTATCAAACTCCCTTCCACTTTGCTTAAAAAAAGTGTAGGAGTTGAATAAAAGTTTGACAAATAGAGTTAGACATGAAATATTACTCTATTGAAAATGAATAATGTTTTTTGTACAATTTTTGTTTAACTTCATTTGACTATTCCAATCTGACAATAAAGTTGTACTAAAAACATTACTATTCAATAATTAAACATTTTTTATTATAAAACTGTTATTCAGTTGAGTAATGATATAAGACTATAAGTCACCCTCCATGTTTACCTTCTGTCAACCAAAAGTGACGTGGCTTTTTAAAATTATAATTAGATCAAAAGTCAATAATCATTAATAATAAATTCAATAATTTTAAAAGTCACATCACTTTTGATTGACACAAAATAGACATAAAAATAATTATTCTATTCAATTTTGATTACCGAATTATCTCTATTTCAAAAGAAATGGAGAGAATTTTCCCCAAAATAAATACTTCATACTTGAAATGAAACGGATTTTTAATTTGAAATGGAAAGGATTTTTATCCGGTAGATTGAGGTCACTAATAAATGAACGGTTTAAATTAAGCCATGTCAGCCTTCAATGCACATACACTCTTTCTCTCGCATGGACTCCTTAATGGGTGCCACTTGTAGCTAAGCTAAAAACCATTCTAGACCCTTCGTATCCTATCCTCTTCCCACGTGTTCCCCTTACACGCTCCAGATATTTTCACCTCCCTCCTCCTCCATAAATACACTCCCCTGCCCCCTCTTCCTCCTCAGCACCACTCTCTCTATCGTTTTAAAGCTTATAAAAATGGCGACCATGGCTTCCACCCTCACCTCCAAACCCCAAAGGAAGAAGATCGCTCTTTTCGAAAACTCCGCCTCCTCCTTCCATGGGCATCCCTGCTGGCCCCACCGTTTCCATTCCGTGCCCAGCCCATCAAGGCCTTGGACCCAACCCTCGATCATCCAATGTCCGGCGCCGCCCCATCGCCGACGTACGACCTGAAAGCGTTCACGTTCGATCCCATCCAAGGAAGTCCATCCGTCTCTCTCGCGAGATGACCGGCGGTAACATGATGACATGATCACGTACCCGACCCGACGTGGTGTGGTGGCGCGGTTCCGCGGGCTCTCGTTGCCCTACGAGCTCAGCAAGAAACCTTCCCGTGCACGGGGTTGCCATAATCGAGCAGTCCTGTCCAGCCCTGGTGGGCGGTGCGTGGCTCGGCGTTCCAGCTCTTCTCGGCTATGGTAAAGTGGCGTGAAACTCTTCTTTATCATGCATACCATGTTGCATATATGGTTGTCACGCGATCTCAATCCTTAGACAGTTGCATGGTTGCAATGCTTTGGTCTTTCGGAGGACAAAAGAAGGAAGAAAAAACTGTGGATTAAAGAATGAAAAATGCTAAACCGAACTGTTGATTAGAACTCATTGGCATAGAACTTAAGCTAATTTTTATATTAAGGACTGCGGTATTTAACATATTTTTTATCTTAATTTAAGTTTAAAGTTTTGGAAATTTGAATTATTAAGCGAAAAAAAAGAGTAGATAATACTAAAAGGCCTATTTGGGAATTACTTTATATTAGAAAGCTTAAAAAATATTTTAAAAACTCGAAAGCGCGATAAAGTTGCACTTTGTGTAACTTTTAAATAGTTTTATTTATTTTTGATCGGTTACCATTCAAGAAAAAGCCTTGATTCTTGTGTTTTAGTGATATTTACCTTCAAGCACTTTTGTGGATATTTGAATCTATGTAGATAAGTTCATTTCTTTAATCCTTGATTTGCTATGTAGGGGTATGATAGTCGGGCCGGGATCTAAAAATAATTAATGGAATGCAAGATAATTTTTTTTATTTACTTTATATTCATTTTTTTAAAATTTATGTAAAAAAGATTTTGATAAACCGTTAACGCATTCAAATAAAATAAAATATTTTTTTAAACACAAAATGCTCATCATATAAGTATATTTATATGATTGACAAATATTTTGCCTCCATTTTGTGCGACCTTTTGTGCATCTTCTCTGAGTGTGGGCAATTGTTCTTTTTGTGGGTGCTTCCATTTTGAAGCATATTAATTGTAACCTGAATACTTACGTAAATGTTGTAGAAAGATTTTGAACTGGCATTGTATACTAATTAATCTCATTAATTAAATTAAGGTAGTGGCGCAAACCAGCGCAATCCTGTTTCACTTGACGACTGGGCATCGAGTACGACAAGAAGACCAACTATGTGGTGATCAAGCACGCCGCTCTCTTCCACCTCCAACTATCATGAGCCAAGCTCTTGGCTCCGCCCCAACGTGAGCTCTTCAATGCTGTGCGGCGAGGACTTGTCGTGAAGGGAGGGAAGAGTTGGTGGGGGTGGTCACCAACTGGGCCTGGTGTCCATGACCAGGACACCCAGTCGTGCAATGGACCCCGAACGTCATGGAGGGCGAAGGTGGTGGTTGAGCCTCCTGGCGGGCCACGACGGGCCATCTTGGGGCCACCGGGTCAAGAGGTCAGGAGTATTTGGCATGATTGGAACACCGTGCCCTGGATGAGGCACTGGACATGAATGTAGCCGAAGGATGCTATTGTGAGGCTCACTAGGGAGGATTGTGCCTGGATGATGTTACTGGATGGAAGTTGGCTGAGATTGAGAGCCCAAAGATTGTATGTTTCTCCACCTCTTTTTTTTTTTTTTTTTTTGTCTGTTAACACATATAACGCAAATCCACTACACACACATTCACAGTGTAAAATTATACTATATCTAGTTATATCACGAAAGAATTCGTTTGTATCTTTAAATAACATGTTGTAACGAAAATAAAGTTATACAAACCTAACAGGATACGAGCTGAAGTTTTGTACAAGTTCGGCTCGTTTATTGATAAATTTGTTGAAGTGTTATTCGTTTAATAAATGAAATCCAATTTTGAGAATGAATTAATTCGAGTTGAGCTTCAACCTGGTTTAGGGGGACTTCTGTTCATTTATTGCTAGTTTAGGTAGACTCTTAAAGTTTGAGTATTTAGAAGATGTTTGGGTGCCTTTGCTTTTGTAAATGCAGCGTCTTTTCCTCAGTGCTCCAACAAACCATTAATTACATTCCATTGGAAAAGATTAACATATATAAGGCAATAATCTTTGCCTCTCAGGGAAATTTAGTTTAA
>FXXK01001873.1:29896-47778 GCA_900184695.1 Betula pendula
ATAACTATGCATCAACAAATTGTTTAAATAAATTTTAAGAAAACAATTTTATTTACAACACAAAGTTTAAGATAACAAAACAGGAATAGCAATACACAACAGTGGTCCAAAAGACATGGATAAAAATATTACCTTAATGACTTCTAGCAAATAAGTTTATACCTTATAGATTGACTTTGTAAAGGTTAGAATATGAAATTTGTCCTACACGCAAAAGAACTAGAAAGCTTTCACACAAAATTTTGAAAAAATTCTTGTAATGTTTGATCTGCTTGATTAGTAGACAACAAGTCGATCAGAATGGTCACAGTGTTCGCACTTGCCGAGAAACCTTTGTCAACCATCATGTGGAGATATTTTACTGCCCATGATGTCTCGTCATGTTGCAAGAAGCCTTGTATGATTGTGTTATATGTGACATGGTCAGGTGAACAACCGTTTTCATCCATTTTCTCAAGCAACTCTCTCGCTTCATTTAGTAGTCCCTCTTTGCAAAGCCCTTTGATCATTATAGTGTAAGTCTGAACATCAGCTTGTAAACCTTTGGTAGAAAGAGTATTAAAGAGTTCTCTTGCAATCATAAATTTCCCAGCATTACACATACCATCAATCAAGATGCTATAAATCACAATATTAAGGTTTAATCTTTTGCCTTCCATCTCTTGGAACAATGTCATTGCCTCTGAAAAGTGAAGATTCTTACACAGGCCATTTAACAAAGTAGCATAAGTTTGGCAATTGGGATGCTGGCCACAGCCTCGCATCTCATGGAGTAGCTCTAGTGCAGTCTTAGGTCTCCCAACTCGACAAAACCCACCTATAAGAGTGGTGTAAGTGACAACATCAGCAATCATGCCATTATTAGTCATTTCACGGGAGAGACTCATTGCCTCATCAATTCTTCTATTTTTACAATATCCACGGATCAATATATTATAGCTAACAATAGATGGCAAACAACCATTTCGAACCATAGTATTAAATGCTTTGACAGCTTCATCCATTTTATTTTGCAAACAGTAACAATCAATCAAAGAAGTGTAAGTGAATGTATTAGGCTCTAAGCCCCTCTGAATCATCACATCAAAAACTTCTTTTGCTTCTGTCAACATCCCTTTTTTGCCAAGTGTGTCCACCAATATGTTGAATGTACACACGTCTGGCATGATTTTTCTTTCCACCATCTCATGTTAACTATTGGTTGCCTCCTTCCACCGCCGAAATTACTAAACCTGAATTAAAGAATTGTAAGTGAAAAGGTCTGGCTGAATTCCTCGGTTTGTCATTTCAAAGAAAAAATTCAAAGCCTCAGTTACCAATTTGTCCTTACATAAACTATCAATGATTGGGTTATACATCACTACATCAAGTTCAAGATTTCCTTCTTCCATCTTTCTAAGCAACCTCATAGCTTCACTGGTCTCACCTATTTTACAGAAACCATTTATTATCGTGCTGTAGGTAATTGCATCAAGTTTATAGCCATTCTTCTCCATTTCGTTACCCAACTTCACAGCTTCAGCAATTTACCTTGAAGACAGAGCCCCTTGACAACAGTATTAAGAATTATAGAGTCCGGTTGAAAACAAGTTTCAAAATTCTTGCTAAGATAGAGAAGCCAAAATCCACCCCGGTTCAAATGGCAGAAGCAATTAGTCAGAACATTTAGAGTACAAGCATCGGAGCAATTCCGACAGTTCCATTTCTTTAATGAGAGAAATCACAGTTGAGTGATGCCTCATTCTTGCAATTGCGCCCAGCAATTGATTAAAATCCACAATGGAAGGCAAAGGGTGCATGTGAAGCATTCTATGAAACAGGCCTAAGGCATCGTCAAGATTTCTTAAGGTTCGAGATCTGCATCGATCTCTCACAGATTTCAAGAACTGATTGGGGCTTTCCACAATATCTCTACCACTATTGGTAGTTTTAGCAGAAGTAGCACTAAAACTACGACAATAATAAAAATTTTGAGCAAGAAAGCAATAATGAGGATCGATAGCCAAATGATTGAAGAAGAAAGCAAGAGAGTTTGTAGACTTAGCAGTCGTACCCATTTCCTGATGTAGTCTGCTCAAGAGGAATAAGCAGAAGAAGCAGATCTGTTATATTAGTGGCTCAAGAGAAATGGCCATCTTTTTCCGCTTTTACAGTCTCCCGAAACGTTCTGAAAATGGGAGGGTTTAGGATCTTATAGACGGGATTACACGACGTCGTTTCTGTAGGTATACGATGGCCCGTCAAAATGTTAAATGTCTCTTTGGATGATCTTTCTAACCATTGTTACAAAGCACACGTGTCACCTCGAAAGGACGGTTTTGCCCTTATGGATATCTTCAACTTCGATGCAAAGTTCCAATTCGAGACCGGAAATTTTCTCATTTTTAGATCCTTACGTTCATATTCCTTTACAACTTTCTTTTTAATCTATTTTTTTCAGATTGGTTTAGGAATCAGGTAAACTCTGATGCCTACCAAACATTTACGGTTGAGAATGCATAATTTTGTTCTTTTCATTTGTAATAGGATATTGGCCCCACCTGTATCTTCTTTGCTTCTGCTCTTCCTGTCATTGCCTATTTTACCAGGTGGATGATGTTTTGCAGTTCCTTTTTACAGAATGTTTTGCTGTCTCTTTTATTTTTTTATTTTAATTTCTCTCACCTACTGCAGCATTTGGATTGTTTTGGGTTGCGGATGATTTTGTAAACACTCTAATCCTAATGCGTGCGTGGGTGCTTAATAGTTAAGTATATGTTCACTGCCCTTCTTTCTATAAGTAATATTCAGACCATATTTTTGTCCCAAAAAAAATAGTTGATAGATTAGAGGTAATTTCTGAAAGAAAATGGATTGAAATGGTTTGGCTAACTTACCAAAACCATCAATTGTATTTCGTATTTATAAACTCTACTGTTGAGAAGTTTTGGATAAAATACACTTAATCACTATACATTCAAAATATACAATTCAAGTAAAAGATAAAGCAGTAAGTCTTCAATCTTGATCTTGATCAGCAAGTGTACTGGTCTCCCTGGAAGATGACTTCAAGTATCTGTGATGTTGATCCACAAGGACAATCTTATCTAGCCTTTAAGTCTTCTCATCATGAGTTATCTCCTTAGCTAGTATTGGAACTGATGGTTTTCTTCAATCAACCTTATCAACACAATCTGCAACATTATCTTCAGCAGTTATCTACAGGATGATATAGTTTAACAATTTTTGCCTCCCTCCAACCATGTAAGCAATGCACTTCTATAAATATTTCAATCTAGATGCCTCTCTGTTGGGTGGTGCTTTCAAGAAATCCTATACCCTGTTAACCCTCTTTTTCATAGTTGATTGGCATTAGTTTATATAAGGATCATATGCACCTTACCATCTTCACTAACTACAATTGTCCAACGGAAGCCTTAGCGAATAATTTAATAGAAGAAAATTTGTTTGTTTATGATGCTACTCTAAGCTCGGAATTGAAGCACTTCTCCATTTCCAAGGTAGGATATGCGGGATTTGGGAACCATAGACATCGGTTAATATGACAAATAGATGCACAAGCAAGAATCCATAAAATAATAATAAAAAAAATCAACAAGGGGAAACAATATGTACACATTAAGGTAACATGCAGAAGCTCTTCTGTGACGAGAAATAAGAAACCATATGGTCTCCGTATGTGCGAGATCCCCTTTTCACCTTGGGCAGTGGGTTATTAGATGAGTAGGTGAGAAATAAGACTTTTGCTCTTGGGTTTTTCACGCATGGTTTTTGCTTCTCAATTATGCCAAATTGCTGGAAAAGAGATTTAGAATGGTTGAAATTACCTAGGAGGGCGACTTGTCAGAACTCAAAAAACTTAGTTGAGGTTTATCCATTCACTTGTTGCATATCAATTCAGTGTCAAATTCCCTTTGACCCATTCATTGTGCTGTTCCATGCAAAAACTAATTTGAGTTGCTGAATGGCAAGATTATTTTATCTTGTTTATTGCACAACCCATAACTTTGATTATTGTTGGGTTTACTTGGGTGTTTAAAATGTCCGATCTTTTGTTGGTATATGAAATGATGATGAGTGGTCTTTTTACACATAATTCCCTTTCCATGAGATTGTAATCTGCATTTAGATATTCTATTGCATGTTCAACTTTATAGTGACCTGTTTATCGGCTTAGCATATCATGTCCTACTCACGCAGATATGTGTCATCTGAATTGGCAACGGATGTCATCATAAATGTTGGTGAAGTGAAGTTTTACTTTCACAAGGTATGTTCCCCTTGTTTTGCTTTTCCATCAAGTGAGTTGAATTTTTACATTATTGTCCTATTTATATGGATTGGTCATGCTTTCAAGCTTTGATGACCACCCATAAAAATATGCAGAACTATTGAGATTTACATGTAGCTAATATTCAAACTGTTGTGAGATAAGTGCTAATGGTATTCTTTATGCATACAAGGATGTGAAGAAAGTGGAAAGTGGAACTAATCCAACTCCAACCTGATATTAGAAAATTTGTGTATGAATGGCTCTGTTTTACTTTTTCACAAACTTGACATGTTACTTTTTCTTTTTGGAAAAGGAAAAATAGATTAATAAATAGATCATTTGCAAGGTTGAGGTTGTTAAGGGCTCATGCAAGATTGACAATTAAAGCATCTATTTCCTACCTCACTCTGGAATATATAACCATTATTGTGAAAGTAGAAGCACATCAAAACATCTTTTTATTTATTCCTTTCGGGATCTATTTTATGTTGTGTTTTTAGATGGATATAAACCATTTTTGTAGTTCAAAATTTATACCAATTGGACAATATCAGACAAATTGCAAAATTAATAGAGCAACAAAAATCAATTTTATGTTGTGCTTCTGCCAAGAATAGGGAGCTTAAGTTGCAAACTTCAGACTTTATATTGTTGTGCAAAGTTCTGCTGTGGAGTATATGTTATTCTCCATGCATATAATGTTGTGGCTACTCGAGATGACTCAGCATGTTTATTGTTCTCCTAACCCACCAAATCTCTTCTGCCGTGGTCTGAGGATCTGAAAATGGAATCTTTCCAAAGGATTGGTGGGTTGAAGACATGTGTAAAAGATTTACTGATCCCAGCTTGGTCTCCCCAAATTACTATATATGATGTTGAGCTGGTGCAATGCATTGTGAATCGATTATTGATTAATGAAAAGTCTAATAGGGATATGGATGTTGAGAAGAATGAGAAGGGGACTGATAATTTTGTCTTGGAACTTGGATCCTTGTTGAATGTTGGTAAACTGATTGATGGATATCTTGCAGAAATTGCACGTGATCGAAACCTCACACTCTCTAGCTTCATTGACTTTATCACGGATGATTCCTGAGTCGGCGAGACCAATTCATGATGGATTGATTATACTATGCTGTGCATGCCAATATTCTGTATCTTCTTAATTCTACTCGTTAAGCTCTTGAATCATATGTGCACAAACTGGGTTCATTCAGGATGCTTTCTCGTTATCAATAAAGTGGCCTTTTCTCATGTTTTATGATACAATCAGATTACCGAAGAAGTCATGATTTCATAGGCTTCAATTCTTAGGACTCTGACCAGTCAAGTCTGACATTTGGTAGTTGTGGCATCTGACTTATCTGAGCTCTGCTGCGGTATGCAGAGGAATTTTTCTCATAGCTTCAAGCATCAAAGGGTTTTCACCGCTTTGCTATCATGTTTACAACACATGAAATATTATTATAATATTGTAATGCTGAGATTAAAATTATTGTGCTGTAGTTTTTATTTTTATTTTTTTGGCCCATGAGGTGTTCCAGAATCCTTTAGCATGTAACTGATCCCCCCTTCCCCCTCTTGTATTAAGAAAAAAAAAATAAAAAAAAAAAAAGAAAAAAAAAAAAACTGATCCCCCCATGCATGTCGAGTCCCCCTAANAGTAATTTTTTCTCATAGCTTCCAGCATCAAAGGGTTTTTCACTACTTTGCTTATCATGTTTACAACACAAGAAATTTTTTTATAATATTGTAATGCTGAGATTAAAATTATTGTGCTGTAACTTTTATTTATTTTTTTATTTTTTGGCCAATGAGGTGTTCCAGAATCCTTTAGCATGTAACTGATCCCCCCATGCATGTCGAGTCCCCCTAACTTACACATCTTAGGTAATTCCAGGGTTTAATCCCTCGGGATATCCACTTTTAACATTTGGGTGTGAACTTTGGGCCAATGCTTACTGAGGTGTCCTGATTTCGAGTCGGAGAGCCACTCAAACCAACCTCTTGGAGTTCCTTTTGTTTATGCTTATTGAGAATTGTTGTGATTTTTTTATGTTCATGTTAATTTCTTATGTTATCTCTGTTCCCTCGTTCAGTAATATTGAAACATATATAACTCATTCAATAAGGCAGAATGAAGTCACTATAATACTTTGCTCTTTCTATGTGAATGCGTACCAGCCAACTTGTGATTTAGAGGATCCAACCTTTATGGATTTGAACACAATCCTTATAGAAGTTCTGATCGATAGATTTTTCTGATTACTGGAGCATCCTCGTTTAACAAAAGCTGAAAGGAAGAAGTTTTGTGGACTTATGGATGTCAAGAAACTGTCAATGGATGCATCCATGCATGCTGCACAAAATGAGCGCCTCCCACTTCGGGTTGTTGTCCAAGTTCTCTTTTTTGAGCAGGTTAGACCATCTGCTGATGTTTGGCCCCTTAACAACAATTCTGGCGACACTTCACGTTCCACGACAAATACAGATGAAGAATGTGAGATGACAGTAGCTGAAAACTGCAGAATCCTCAAGAAGCAGATGAGTCAAATGAGGATAAAAGATGATGAGCTCCGAAGAATGGGAAATTGGCTAAGAAGAACAGTAAAAACAGCCAAAGTTGCTTGCAGTTGCTGCCATCCTGGTCAGGCGAATATTCGATAAACTGTGGGCAATGGGTAAAGGACATGGAGACAACTGAAGCTCCGAGACATCTGGGAGTTCTCTGAGCCCGACTTCATTGGTTCCTGGAGACACCAAATCCTCTGCTTTAGCTTCAAGACACAGGAGGCATTCCATCTCCTAGTATGGAATTTGGGGATTCATTTAGATCCAAAAAAGTGTAAAACGTGGTAGGTTTTTGTTATAGCTTATGATGGGTTTAACTGTTTAGGTGCAAAATATTCTGAATATGGTGTACTGCAGCGAAAAAAAAGAAAAGAAAAAGTAATGAGCCCTTTTGTTCTACTTTCTAACTTCTTTTGGCTCCAAATTGTAAGATTTATCTATCCTGTAAAAGTCCATGTAGGTCACTGGAGTAGGGCTCTTTATGCTTTATTGTTGCTTGATGTTTTCCTTGTACACGATTTTGATTCCTTACATTAAAGTTGACGAATCAAAATTTTCCTTGAGCCTCTGTGCAGAACTTTAGGTGAAGTACATATGCTGTAACTTCAGTTTCCCATTGAAGACGAGTTGACATAATTTTTTTCTTTTCAATACCTTTTCCTCAAGTTTGATACGTGAAAAGACGAGTTGACATAATCATACATAATGAAACCAAATAATTCCATCACTGCACAAAACTTGGAAGCACTCGAAAGAACAATTGGAGGAGAATAACGACACTTCAGTGCCATATGAACATATAAGAAATATTTACATATTTGCTTCTTTTGTCGCAGAGGGTTTGAAGCAGCTAAGAGATTGTCCAATGGTGCATGAGTTCATATTTAAGCACAACAATTTCCACTGTGACTATCTTCTTTAAAAAGCACACCTATAGCCATAACTTCCAAAGCAAAAGATCTGTGTCTCGTATACTAAGAAGGTGAAGTTTTGCGTATTCCTTTTATCTGTTTCTGGTTTGATGTTTGGTAAAATATATATGGAAAGCTCATTTATTTATTCATTTCAATTTTCTCATTGGTTCTTTCTTTTAAGAGGTTCGTTCATCATGAGATTTTCCATCTGAAACATCTTCATGCTAACTTCACGCTAATGAAACATCTCAAGCGAGTTTCAAATCTTCTCCATAACGAAACATCTTCACGCTAACGTCGGCCAAACCCAACAATAAAAGTAAACATCTCAATCTCACACCAAAGGCCGACCCACTTGTAAGCCCTAGACAAAACGGGATACCCAGCATCTCCAACCAAATACCCACTACACGAGGTAGTGTGACCACGGTAAACCAAAGTTACATACACTCGAGGGTTCGCTGAACTATATCATAATAGTGATACATTCGTTTCATTGTATTCTCCCTATTATGGAGACACACTTAAAAAGTTTAACTTGGTGGCCAATAAGCATACCACCATCAAGAACTCCAAACTCCAAATGAACAATATTATGCAATAACGCTGTAGCAACAAAACAATTAAATATATCTTTAAGAAGACAATTTTAATTACAACACAAGTTTAAGATAACAAAATAAGAATAACACTACACAATAATAGTTCAAAAGACATGGGGAGAAATATTACCTTAATGACTTACAGTAAATATGTTTGTAACTTACATATTGACCATGTAAAGGTTAGATTATGAAATTTTTCCTGCACATTGAAGAACTAGAAAGCTTCACACAAATTTTAGAAAAAATTCTTCTAATGTTTTATCTGCCTGATTAGTAGACAACAAGTTGATCAAAATGGTCACAATGGCCGCATTTGCCGAGAAACCCTTGTCAAGCATCATTTGGAGATATTTTGATGCCCATGATATCTCATTATGTTTCAATAAGCCTTGGATGATTGTGTTATATGTGATATGGTTAGGTGGACAACCATTTTCCTCCATTTTTTCAAATAGCTCCCTCACTTCATTTAGTAGACCCCCTTTGCAAAGCCCTTTGATCATTACATTGTAAGTCAAAACATCAGGTTGCAAACCTTTGGTAGGAAGACTAATAAACATTTCTCTTGCCGTTGTAAGCATCCCAGCATTACACAAACCATCAATCAAGATGTTGTAAATCACAAGATTAAGGTCTAACCTTTTATGTTCCATCTCTTGAAACAATGCCATTGCCTCTGGAAAGTGTAGATTCTTAAACAGGCCATCTAACAAAATAGCATAAGTTTGGCGATCTAGAGGTTGGCCACAACCTCGCATCTCATGGAATAACTCTAATGCAATTTTAGGTCTCCCAACTCGGCAAAACCCTCCGATAAGAGTGTTGTAAGTGACAAGATCGGGAATTATTCCGTTGTTAGACATTTCACGGAAGAAACTCATTGCATCATCAATTCTTCTATTTTTAGAATATCCATGGATCAATATGTTATAGCTAACAATAGAAGGTGAACAACCCTTTTGAACCATCGTATTAAATGCTTTGACAGCTCCATCCATTTTATTTTGCAAGCAATAACAATTAATCAAAGAAGTGTAAGTGATTGTATTAGGCTCTATGCCTCTTTGAATCATCACATCAAAAACTTCTTTTGTTTCTGTTAACATCCCCTTTTTGCCAAGTGTGTCCACCAATATGCTAAATGTATACACATCTGGCATGATTTTTCTTTGCACCATCTCATTCAAAAGTGTAGTTGCCTCCTTCCACCGGTTAAAATTGCATAGGCCTTGAATTAAAGAATTGTAAGTGAAAACGTCCGGCTGAATTCCTTTACTTGTCATTTCAGAGAAAAAAGTCAAAGCCTCAGTTACCGATCTGTCCTTACATAAACTATCAATGATTGTGCTATACAACACTACATCAAGTTCAAGATTTCCTTCTTCCATCTTCCGAAGCAACCCAATAGCCACCCTGGTCTCACCTATTTTACACAAACTGTTTAAGATTGTTCCATAGGTAATTGTATCAGGTTTGTAGCCTATCTTCTCCATTTTGTTAACCAACTTCACAGCTTCTGCAATTTTACCTTGAAGACAGAGCCCCTTGACAAGAGTATTAAGAATTATAGAGTCTGGTTGAAAACCAAGTTTCAAAATTCTTGCTAAGATAGAGAAGCCGAAATCCACCCGGTTCAAATGGCAGAAGCAATTAGTCAGAACCCCTAGAGTACAAGCATCGGGAGCAATTCTCGACAGTTCCATTTCTTTAATGAGAGAAATCACAGTTGAGTGATGCTTCATTCGTGCAATTGCACCCAGCAATTGATTAAAATCCACAATGGAAGGCAAAGGGTGCATGTGAAGCATTCTATGAAACAGGCCTAAGGCATCATCAAGATTCCTTAAGCTTCGAGATCTGCACCGATCTCTAACAGATTTCAAGAACTGATTGGGGGTTTCCACATTATCTCTACGACTATTGGTAGTTTGAGCAGAAGTAGCAGTAAAACAACGATAATAATAAAAAAATTTGAGGATGGAAAGAAAGCCTTACATGAGAATAATGATTGAAGAAGAAAGCAAGAGAGTTTGTAGACTTAGCAGTCGTACCCATTTCTGGAGGAAGAAAGATGTAGTGGATCTGTAAACAGATCTGATTAAGTCGTGGCTCAAGATGGGGAGGTCTCGGTTCCTATAGACTGGATTACACGACGTCGTTTCTATCACGCGATACACCGAGGCCGAGTTGTTGAAACGATCGCCCTTCCGAATGTCTCTTTAGATGATCTATCAAACCATACAAAACACACGTGTCAATTTTCCATGATATCGTGATTTTTGTTTTACACCTTGAAAGGACTGTTTTGCCCTTTTCGATCTAAGGAGACAGTACAAAGATGATCTTTCTAACCATACAAAGCTGTTTCGTATTGTTCTTGATTTGATTTGCTTCTTTTTTATTTGTTTTTTTTTTTTTAATATTACTTGTATTTTCAACTTTGTTGCAAAGTTTCTGATATATATTGTAGAGATGTGTTATGTTTTGCCGTCATTTCCTCTGTTTCTTTGATTTGTCTCTTTAGTCTTTACAACTTTTCGCCCTTTTTTTTTGTCAATTATTTCCCAAGTAATTCTCTTAGATTTTCTTTGATTTCTACTTGATTTAAAAGTTCTATGAACATTTTTTTTTTCTCCAATGTTTAATTATAGGAATTTTTTTTTTTTTTTCAAAAAATGGAGAAATTCAAAGCTCCTTTAAAGGGAATTGCAAATGACATCAGAGGAAGAGGTCAGTGTTACAACCTTTCTGTGATTTTCAAAAATGTGCTATTCAATTTTGATATTATTGATATAACTTCTGGAGGGTTTGCGTTTTGACAGCTCTCTTGCTGTTTCGTTTTGCAATATTCAATGCTTGCACTGTCATCAATATATTTACAGCAACTTAGCGATGAAATGGTTTCATGTTTAATTAAGTGTTTTGGGTTGTGGATGGTTTTGTAAAAACACCATGTAATCCTAACGTGTATCTAGAGGAATGTTGAGTTCAGTAGAACAACCTTAGATGGTTGTGTGCGTGGGTGCTAAATAGTAAAAGATTAGAGGTAATTTCTGAAAGAAAATACTAGTCTCTCTGGAAGATGATTTCAAATATCTATGATGTTCCGATATAGCTGATGTTGTTATGTTATCCACTGGACTAATCTTATTTTGCCTTTTGAGTCTTCTCATCGTGAGTTATTTTTTTAGTTGGTATTGGAACTAATGGTCTTCTTCGATCAACCTTATAAACACAATCTGCAACATTATCTTCAACAATGTTATCTGTAGCAACAACTCTGTTTTGAATTTTGTTTGGATGATTTAGTTTAACAATTTTTGCCTCCTTACAACCATGTAAGCTATGCACTTCTAAAAATATTCCAATTTGGATGACTCTCAATTGGGTGGTGCTTTAAAGAAATCTTATACCCGGTTAGCCCTCTTCTTCATAGTTGATTAACATTAGTTTATATAAGGATCACCTGCACCTTACTATCTTCACTAACTACAATTGTCTAACGGAAGCTTTAGCGAGTAATTTAATAGAAGAAAATTTGTTTGTTTATGATGCTGCTCTAAGCTCGGAATTGAAGCACTTCTCCATTTCCAAGATAGGATATGTGGGATTTGGGAACCATAGACATCGGATAATATGACAAATAGTTGCACAAGAAAGAATCCATAAAAGAACAAAAATACATCAACAAGGGGAAACAATATGTACTCATTAAGGTAACATGCAGAAGCTCTACTGTGACAAAAATAAGAATCCATATGATCTCCGTATGTGCGAGATCTCCTTTTTACCTTGGGCAGTGAGTTATTAGATGAGTAGGTGAAAAATAAGACTTTTGCTCTTGGGTTTCTAACACATGGTCTTTGCTTCTCAATTTCGCAAATTGCTGGAAAAGAGATTTAGACTCCCAAAATGCGTTAATGGTTGCAATTACTTAAAGAGGGCGACTTGTCAAGGCTCAAAATACTTAGTTGAGGTTTATCCATTTACTTGTTGCATATCAATTTAGTGTCAGATTCCTTTTGTACTCATTCATTGTGCTGTTCCATGCAAAAACTAGTTTGAGCTGCTGAATGGCAAGATTATTTATCTTGTTTATTGCGCAACCCATAACTTTGATTATTGTTGGGTTTACTTGGGTGTTTAAAATGTCTGATCTTTTTTTGGTATATGAAATGGTGATGAGTGGTCTCTCTGCATTTAGGTATTCTATTGCATGTTCAACTTTATAATGACCTCTTTATCGGCTTAGCATACCATGTCCTACTCACGTAGATATGTGTCATCTGAATTGGCAACGGATGTCATCATAAATGTTGGTGAAGTGAAGTTTTAGCTTCACAATGTATGGTCCCCTTGTTATGCTTTCCCATCAAGTGAGTTGAATTTTTTACATTGTCTTGACAGTCTGAATTCTTACGTTGTCCTATGTATATGGATTTTTTTTTTTTTTCAACCTCCGCACAAGGAGAGAGGAATTCGAATTAGTGTCCCCCACTTCATGAGGCATGGTCATTTTATGAAGCATGGCCCCCAGCTGATTAAGTTACCCCTTGGAGACCCTATTTATATGGATTGGTCATGCACCCATAAAAACATGCAAAACTATTGAGATTTGCATGTAGCTAATATTCAAACTGTTCTGAGATTAGTGCTAATGCTATCCACTATTGAGAAGCATATGAAGAAAGCGGGAAGTGGAACTAGTCCAACTCCAACCTGATATTAGAAGATTTGTGTATGGATGGCTCTGTTTTACTTTTTCACAAATTTATGCCAAATGGACAGTATCAGAAAAAAATTGCAAAATTAAGAGAGCAACAAAAATCAATTTTAAAAGTGGCCAGTGGTCTATGAGTTGTGCTTATGTCAAGAACAGGGAGCTTAAGTTTCTATCTTGTACCATACAAAAAAAAGCCATGCGAGCGTTGTACCAAGAAAGGTGATGGCTCTATTTCTTGAACAATATTTGGCGTTGCAACTTTTCTGTTCCTCTTGGAAAGTCCCTTAATTTACCCATGTTTTAAAAACTTGATTAAGTTATCTAGGTGACTAACAAATAGTTATTGTTTCCTTCTGTATACACTATAAACATGAATCATTCTGCTTCACATGTTTAATGTGTACCATCCAACTTGTGATTTAGAAGATCCAACCCTTTATGGATTTGAACACATTCCTTACAGAAGTTTGATAGATTATTTCTGATTACAGGAACATCCTAGTTTAACAAAAGCTGAAAGGAAGAAGTTATGTGGAGTGTGGACTTATGGATGTCAAGAAACTGTCAATGAATATTGGATGCAAACTGAAAGGAAGAAGTTTCTGGATACACCAAATCCTCTGCTTCAGCTTCAAGACAAAAGAGGCATTCCATCTCCTATAAAAAGAATTTGGGGATTCATTTATATCCAAATAAGTGAGGAAGATAGAAACTACTTTTAAGTGTAAAAAAGTGGTAGGTTTTTGTTGTAGCTTATGATGGGTTTTAACTGTTTAGCTGCAAAATATTCTAAAATGGTTGTACTGCAGGAAAAAAAAAAAGAAGGAAGATTATGAGCCTTTTGGATTCTTCTTCCTAACCATTTGGTTAGCCTACCAAACTGTAAGTATTTATCTATCCTAATAAAAGTCCATGTAGGTCACTGGAGCGGGGCTCTCTATGCTTTATTGATACGCTTGATGTTTTCCTTTTACATGATCTTGATTCCTCAAATTAAAGGTGACGAGTCAAAGTTTTCCTTGAGCTAGTTTTATTTTTCTTTGGGCATAACTTTTAGGAGAAGTACATACTACATATGCTGTACCTTCAGTTCCCCATTAAAAATAAACTTCCGTATCTTAGTCAAATAATATGTGGATAATATTTTCTTTTCAATACCTTTTCCTCAAGGGCTTTTTTTTTTTTTTTTGGGGCGGGAAGAGGGGGAACCTTTTCCTCAAGTTTGATATGAACCTTTTAAGGAAAAGAATAAGATTGATATTAACCAGTTTTATAAGTTAACAAAGTATTTTTAAAAACAATATAATAAAGCATGAAAATAATAAAAATAAAAACTGTAAACTTTTAAATAGAATGCGCTTGAAATTTGAATGGAATGGGTCAGGCATAGTCGACACAAACTACAGAGGGATAGCTTTATTTTCGAAAAGCAAAATTATTTTGTAAGAGTAACAAAATTAGGATTCTTTAGTTATTATATCCAGGGGCGGACCTAGGCGGTTCCTTGGAGGGTAATTGACAACCTCAAAATTTGTTACTATCCCTATAAAAATATTATTAGAAAAGGTCGTTTAATTTGTCAAGTTGTTTCGTATTTTTGGAGCGATGTTATGTTTAGTCGTCATTTCCTTTGTTTCTTCTGAACTTTCTATGAATTTCTTTTTCTCGGTCAATTAATTCTCTTACCTTTAACATTTCCTCAATTATTTAATACGTATTTCAATTTCATAAGCTCTCTGAACATTTTTTTTTTCTCCACTGCATAATTATAGGAAATTTTTCGTTCAACAGTTTGGAGGAAGGGTAATCTATAAGCTAGACAAGCCTTGAGAATTTTGTTTCACTTTATAAACCCACCCATTTATTGTGAATTACATTTTTGCCAATTGGTCCCGGACACAAAGACCATGTTTCCATTAGACTATAACCTAAGAACGTACATTTCTTAGATCGAAAGAAGAGTATGTGATTTGTGTAGGGACGAAGAAGAGGATAACAAGCACATTCAAATGTTCTTAATATAAAGCAATTTGGATCCTTGTTAAGAATTAAGAAGAGTTTTAAAGGGTAATTTGTTCTTTAGTACAGCATTAGGTAATCGATTGATTAAGTACACGACTGTATTAAAGGCTTCAACCCAATACCTTATCTTTTTTTTTTTTGTGAGTACAACTTCAACCCAATACTTTGTAGGAAGATGAGAACGAGCCAACAAACTCGATCCAATTTTTATTAAGTATCTATGTTTTCTCTCGGCTATGACATTTTGTTGAGAAGTATATGGGCACGAAATTCTATGAATTATCTGATTGTTTTCTAGAAATTGCTTGAATTGGTTGGATGTAAATTCTCCTAATCCATCAGATTGAAATGATTTTATTTTGGTGGAGAGAAGATTTTCTACATAAAACTTAAACCTGACAAAACAAGCAAGAGTTTCAGATTTAGTTTGTAATTTCATCTATTCATTGTGTTCGAAGAACTTTGCTATTTTCACAAATATGTTCTTAACCCCATGAATCAATAATTTTGATTGAGAGTTGTTTCTTGTTTGTGTTGGAACTTGGATTACACAAGCTACAGTTTGTGTAATAGGAGGGTCCTTATGCGGTTGTTAATGCCTTGTGACAATGGAGATATTTATTCAGTTATTTTCAGTCTAGATCATGTGCCGTCTGCATCACAAATTTTATGTAATTCTACTTTATCAAACTAAATTGTGATGTATTCAATTTTGTGTGTTTGGAGCTGAGAGAAATTCCTTAATCATGGAAATGAGCATGTTATCTGCCTCATGAATATGCAGTTTTTTGCACATCTCTTCGGTGCATGACTTATCTTCTTATTTTAAGCTGCATAAGCATAGTTTCTCAACCACTAGAGCTGCTAATTCCCTCTCCAACCCACAAAGCAAGAGCAGACTCTCTGAAAAACGTGCATGCACTCAAATAGAGAACTTAAAAGAAGTCAAGGCATGACAAATACAACAACTTCTCAAGAAATAAATAAGCACAACAAAATCAGATTTTATTGATACAAAAAGACTAAATGAGCTGTTTCTCATGACATGGTATTAAGAAACCATCTTAACATAGCAAACTGGGACAGAAATACATAATTTGAAACTAGCAGCATCATCATCAACCAAAAAACCACCAGCTTCCAACTTGTAAAATCCAGCAGTGTCATCAAACTGAACAGCACATAACCACCAACATCCAACTTCCAATATCCAGCAGCATCAAACAAAATCAAAAACACATAACCACCAAGCTCCTAGACCTTCCATCATGTTCCTTCATTTATGAGATCCCTGTAAGAATTTAAAACATTTGACTCTTAAAAATATATAAATAATAAGAACCAAACATGTTAAGTAATTACACTTAAACCACGACATTTGTCACACCAATTGAATGAGATTATATGACCATGCTGATCATCAGTTACCGAAGGCAATGATAATAGCAATATCATTTAAGGAGAAGTTTTTGATTTAAAAGAATGATATAAAAGGAACCAGAAGCTTATTGTAATCTCAACTGTATTATTTCTAATATGGACAGTTAATTGCCAGTCAGGGACATATGTCCCATAAAATAAAGCGAAGTAAATAAAAAAAATGAACGCATGCTCCCACCAGCCTGAAAATTTTAGAACAGAGAAAGTCTTTGATAATAGTTTTACTAACAAATTTTAATCAGGAATACACGATAGATAGTGGGAGTACAAATGGATAATAGTTTTCCACAATTTACAAACTTAGGAACGCCAAGAGTGCAACTTGAATACAGACAATCAGATCGATGCTAGATCCTTGGCTTGTACATCTCTTGAAAAGATTTCCACTAGCGAAAGTACCACTTGTGAAAATATACGAGTAAGTCAAACATGAATCAAACAACTTCACCCCATGTTCTATAATTAAAGTACCCAGAAATAAAACAAAAGCAACAAACTAATTTTATATCACGAAAAGAATGCGTGTATGTTTCAGCAACAAACAAAAGGAACAATATATGTATGTTTCAACAACAAAATAAGGAACAAACAAACTACTTTAGAACTTATGTGTAGTGAGAGATGGTGAAAACCCACAAGCCAAAAGCATGAGCAGTCGAAGACTTTGTACGAAAGCCAATTCAGTTCAGCTTTTAAAGGACCAAAAATTCCTGCCCAGCTCCAAGATAAGCAAACGTAGAGAGAGATCTTAGACATGCAGAAGAAAAATCAAAAGAGGATCAAAATGAGGAAGGAGAAGGAAAAGAGGAGTTAGGAGAAATTTGAGAAATTAAACTAACAGAAGGTGGCTTGCAATGGTTGTGGATGTTGACGTTCCTCGGTGGTGTGCGGTTATGGTGGGTGGCAAAGCAAGACTTGGAATCCCAAAAATGTTGGTTGTTCAACTTCGCTTTGCAGAGAGAGAGGGATGTGCATGAGGGAGTGAACACAAAGACTATCCAGATCTGTTGCGTCACCGGTCAATGGTAGTCAATGGGTGGAGATGGTGGCTGAGAGAAATGGGAGTTAGGATTTTGATGCTGAGAAGAGAAGACAAAATAATTATGAACAATTATAAAAGCTTTATCGTTCGTGGCCAATAAGCATACCACCCATCAAAAACCCAACTCCAAATGAACAATAAGCTACAACTTAGGCATCGACAAAATGTTTAAATACATCATTAAGAAACAATTTTAATTACGACACAAAGTTTTAAGATAACATAACAGGAATAGCAATACACAACAGTGATCCAAAAGACATGGAGAAGAATAATTACTATAGACTACAGA
>FXXK01001873.1:54066-72506 GCA_900184695.1 Betula pendula
GAACAATTTCCACTGCTACTATCTTTTCTTCAGAAAGCACACCTTCCAAAACATTATAGAAAATATTAAACTTTTATCTTTAGGTGAAGTACATATTCTTCTGCAATTTGCAGCTCTCTCCACATGTACAAACATCAAACCCACAAAAAAGAAAGAACTTTTTCTGCCCGTTGCTTTCTTGAAAGAGAAATGCTACACTACAAAACATGACACTAAAAGTTATAATTGAATTTAAAATTCAATAGTAATTCATTCAATATTTATTGGTATTTTTAGTGCCACATCAGGGAGTGTGTGTATGATTTATCTTACATACGCCTCCAAAAACTTATTTAACTATACTAGAGTAAAAGGAGGAGAGGAATTTATTATCAAGACCATCTTAATTTTCTTTTCTCCCCTATAAATTTCAACCTTCTTCATGTGGCTTTGTCCTGCTACAAGCTCTTCAAGACATTTGATCTTTATCTTCACATTTTTGCTTCCTCACACTCAAGCACATTCTCTGATTCACTTACCAACAAATAAACACATTATCTGATCCGTGTCTCATATACTAAAAAGGTGATGTTTTGCTTCTTACTTTTTCTGTTTCTGGTTTCATGTTTGGTAAAATACATATGGAAAGCTTATTTATTTATTCATTGCGATTTTCTCGTTGGTTGTTTCTTTTAAGAGCGTCGCTTGCATCATCGGCATTTTTCATGCTGCGAGTGGCCATGAAGACACTGTTGCAATATTGAAAACTGACTAACCACTAAGTACGGAGGGGAGAGATGAATAAGGAAGAGAACGACACTTAAATTGAAAAGACTTTAATCTTTTTTTTTCACTTAATAAGAACTTGCTACACTGGCGTATTTTAGTAGGGATAGCAAATGACCTTCTACCACTTCTTCACTTTAGACTCCATTGCATTTGACCATCATCATATAACTCCGCATGTAACGTCCACTCGTAAGCATGGCGTAACTGCTTTGACAAAAGAACACAAAAGAGCACAATCTACTTTCAAGTCACTTAGTAACGATACAAGAATACTGAAAAGACGTCACATAAATACTATTAAATTAAGTTTTTATTCAACACCCCCTTTTAAACTAAGTTCTAGTGACTCCAAGTAAGCTCGCTAGCTTGCTGAAATCCATTCCTGAGCGGGCTTATTAAAAATATCCGCCAACTTTGGTCATGAGTCTTCACAAACTTGAGTTGCTACCTCCGTTTCGGTTGACAACAGCATTCTACTAAGAAAATGATACCTATGTGTCGATGTGTTTGCCTCGATCATGGAACACCGGATTTTCGCCAATGCCAATCGCTGAGTTTGTTTCAATATACATATTTCCGCTCAGCATCTTCTTGTGGCATTTGTAAGCTCTTGTCAATTAATCTCTCAACCAGAATTCGATGCATAAAACACATGATGTAGCAGCAACATATTCAGCTTATCACACGCTTCGAAAGTGCTTACAAGTTGGTTGCTTTTAGAACTCCAAGTAGGAATGCCGAACGTACCGCAGAATAAAAACAAATCCGGCGAGCTGCGTCTTTCGTCATCATGCCACATCTCCACCCCAATCACGTATTCGACTATACCCACAAGTTTGGTTCATTAGATGATGGATAAAGTTTAGGCCAAAACTTCGAATCTGCTACCTTTGAGCAGTGAGCGAAGATATTCTGCTTACCGGCCTTGAAATGACTTGTGGTAGGTGACTCCAGCTAGTAGCCGACTAACAAGCCCAACGATCCATAAAGAATATCCGGGTGTTGTGCCATGTCAAGTATCTCAACTTCCAACTAAGTTCTGGGCAAGATTGTTTGCGGATCCACCCATTTTCTCCTTCTTCATTGTGTTGACAATTTAAGTCCACATTCTACCGAGTGCCTAACGGGTTGCAATGTTGTCGATCTTTGAACCATTCGAGAGAAGTTCCCTTGCCAAGCCTTCCTGAGCAAATAAAAATTCCGTTACTCTCCATTTGCTTTACTTCGAATTCCAAGATAAGGTAGGGACGATGGGGCCGTATATTGCTTCATTGAACTATCTGAGTCACTGCCTTTCTTGAGAATCTTCGAACATACTGGATTGTTTTGCTTGTAAAATAAATCATCCACCATCAATGCAAACAAGCCAACATATTTCCATTTCACACACCTTAGCCATAAAGAGCATATTCATGAGCTGCATTTGATGAAGCAGTTCTTCTTGAAATCTAGGTTATCAATTCTTACGTATTCGATGCCTTGGCTGCTTGTTTATTGAAGCCATACAAAAGGCCTTTTTCAATTCTCAATACTTCTCCTCTTCCCCTTTGATGACATAGCCCATAGCGTTTGTTCAAAATAATTCTTCTTGAAGAAGTTCCATTCAGAACGGATTTTACATCCATTTGATAAATTGGTTCCAAATTATTTTTGAGCCGCAAGAGGAAATTACCTTCTTATGGTTTCCAAACGGCAACAGGAGCAAAAAGCTTCATTCAGTAATCAATGCGGCGGTCGTTGACTATACCTTGGCAGACCTAATTTGTTGATTATGCTCTCGATTTCTCCTTAGCCCATTCTTCTTTCCTTGACAGCCCTTTCATCTCCAATTGGTTTGTTGTTCTTTTGCGAATATCACCATACTCCCTGTGCTTGTTATTTTCACTTGTTTGCATTTCCTCATCCCCATAGCCATTTCTCCATTTTTCATCTTTTACCGCTCTCTTCAGAGAACGCTATAGGTTCACAATCCGGCAAAATGCACAGAAAGAGATTTTAGATCATCTTAATTCTCTGTACCTCCATGAGAGTTCTTGGACTTTCTCATTTGTGAGCCCGCCTTTCACTGAGGGCTTGCCTTCTCGAAGATGGATGACGCCCGGGGTGTACTTAGAATTTTGTTTGCGTGATAGAGAAGGTGGAGTGAGCTCTTTCATTTCTGGCTTTCTTTCTTCTTTCATTTTGAAAATGCGAAAGAAATTCAAGATTTTGTCTTGCGCTTGTGTGTCCAATCCCAAAAGGTCTTCTTCGTTCAATGCCAATCTCTCACTAATGACAATTTTGCCCTGCATTTGGATGCTATAAAGCCTTGCTAGCCTTTAGAACTGGAGTCATGCCAATGGCGAGATGCCCTACTTCTGCTTTATCATCAAGCTTGGGGGACCGCTCGTTGCATCTGTGGTACATGTGTTCAGCCAATGCTTCAAAAAACTCGCCCAAGATGAAGATCACGTTGCCTTTCTTCCGCTCCAATGCTTCTCTTGTGGTGTTGTTGTTCCAGATAGGCTTTTCCTAGCGACAACGCATTTGACAGGCGAATTATATCAGCCCACAATCAACAGCTTTGTCCGCCCAAAATTCTTGTAGGCATTCGTTCTTGTGTCTTCCAAACATACTTTCGAGCGCATAGTGGTTGAGAATTGTTCCTTAATTCGTTTGCTGTCACAGCACACCATTGTCTGTGTTTGGGTCTCAGAAGACCGTTAGGAATGGGGGGTCGCATTTGCTTCACGAAAGATTCTCTTAAATGTCATTAGATGTGAAATTCGCCCTCCCTCATCAGCTCTTCGAAAGGAGATTTTAAACACATAGCCACTTTGGTTGGTCTCTTACAGAAGGCTTTGAAGTCTTTTTGAAAACATTAAACACTTGCAGATTTTGTTTCTTTCAAAAAAATATGACCCAGAGATTTTTCTAATCTTAAGTAAATCATCAATGAAAGGAAGGAGGTAGTATACGTATTTTTACCGAATCGAAGATGGCTTAATTTGGTCCAGCAAAACAATCCGCGATGCGAACAAGTTGAAAGCGGCTCATTTGCTCCTTGTAGTAGATCTTTTGAAAGCTTTTCCGGAATTGGTTGCCTATAAGGCATGCCGTTCACAGAAGTTGATCCGGTTGATTAATATAAGCAAGCCTTCACCATCTTCTTTTGCACCCAACAATTTTAATCCGCAAACTAGGTTTTAGCATGTCCAAATCTCAAATGCCAAAGCCCAAGATAATCTTCTCAAGCAAGTCTTGCAGACATTTAGCCGACATCCGTTGAATATTCAATAAAGAAATTCTATTGCTTGTTCGATGCGGGACTATTGCTATCAAATTGCCTTCTTGTCTCTTAGGAAAAGACTCCGATTTTTCATTATGAATTTCATAGTCTTTTTTCTAAGAGTGTCCCAAACTCAAAATAGTTACTTTCTACTTGGAACAAAATAAACATTTGACATATATTGACTGTCCTCATTTTTCAAGCCCGAATTAAGATTTACTCTCGCTTTTATTGGACTTTAGACAAGATTCAAAAGTAATTTCCGCTCAGCCGTTCATAAAGCTCCCACAAACTTGTTTTGCTCTCCACACTATAGTGTTGCTGCCGCGTTTGCTCAAATACCACAATCTTCTTGTGCCACTTTTCTTCTCCTTTAATAAGCTAGCCAACAAAGTGGGCTCCGCCTTCCTCGTCTCTCAACATAATTGGCTCTCCTCACCTCGTAGTGTGGGCTCCTACAATTCCCGAGCATAATGACCATTATTTTTTGGCAATTATAAATTTAACTGAGATTGTCGATACCTTCTTCCCATTTGCTTCGAACTGATTTCCTCGTTTTCCTCGTCCTCTTGATGCTGACTTTTCTCTCATAGTTGCTAACTGATTACGTCCGCCCTCTTCCTCTTCCCTCTACCACGTGGCCACGGCCACGACCTCGTCCACGTCCTTGTCCTCTTTGACTCCTTTCTTGCTCTTCTTCTTTATCTTTGAAAAAGAGCTTGGTCGCTAGAACTTGCTCCAATGGCTCTTCCTTCTTCTTGTTGAGCCTTTCTTCATGGGCTTGTAGAGATCCCATGAGTTGATCAATGCTCATGGTTTCTAAATCTTTTGACTCTTCAATAGCTACAACGATATAGTCAAATTTTTGTTGCAAGGAACGAAGGATCTTTTCAATGACTCGAACATCCTCCAATCTTTCTCCATATCTCTTCATTTGATTTACTATGGCCAACACCCTTGAAAAATACTCCGCGATCGACTCGGATTTTTTCATTCGCAAAACTTCAAATTCGCCTCTTAATGTTTGAAGGCGAACTTTCTTCACTTTATCAACTCCTTAATAGGAGTTTAGGAGAATCTCCCATGCTTGCTTGGAGGTGGTTGCATTTGCCACCTTCTCGAACATCGCTTCATCCAAACATTGATGAATAAGAGTGAGAGCTTGTTGATCCTTCTTTCGAAGTCTTTGTAAAGCCTCTCTTTAATTAGGACTTAAAGTAGCTTCACCATCACTAGGCTCATCGTAGCCTTTTTCTACAATCTCCCAAGCATCTTGAGATCCAAGCAAAGCCTTCATGCGAATGCACCAATTATCAAAATTGTCTTTGGAAAGGTGAGGGAATTGAAATGGAAAGGTTGAATTGGCCATTTCTCTAGGATCAAGAAACTGCGCTCTGATACCAGTTTGTTGAATATTGAAAACTACACACACTAAGAGAGAGAACTAATAAGGAAGAGAAACACTAAATTGATAGAGGACTTTTAATCTTTTTTTTTCTCACTTAATAAGAACTTGCTTACATAGGTATTTATAGGATACAAATGACCTTCTAACTTCTTCACTTTAACTCCATTCATTTACATCTCATATAACTCCCATGTAACTCCTATCTAACATAACTCTTGAAAAACCAAAAGACACAATCTCTTCAAGTCACTTAGTAACATACAAGAATATGAAAAGACTCAATAAATACTATTAAATTAAGTTTATTATTCAACAGACACAACCATTATTTATTCAAACTATAAGATTTATCTATCCTATAAAAGTCTATGTAGGTCACTGGAGTAAGGCTCTTTATGCGTTTATTGATTCCATAAATTGAAGGTGAGAAAACAACGATTATTCAACATGAACATTATTTACTAGGCTAATCCGCTCTCTCTCTGTAGAGCTTTCCCAAACACTGTTCGCCATCTTGTTACTTGCTTTTGCTTCTTGACCTAGTTATTGTTTCGCTCTTCTCCTGTGATTATGGATCCCCCAAATCATGAAATAGAAGACCTCATTAACCACACCAACGCTCTTAACTGCTTAGATTCCTCTTCTCCATCCCCTCCTCTTTTAATCGCTCCACCTAGCAATCTGGTGGTTACTCCTTCTCTTATTTTGGTGGGGAAGATTATTCCACTCAAACATGTGCCCACTTCTACTATCAAAACCAATCTTCTTCAAGCTTGGTATTTTTTGAAATCCCTCACGACTGCGTACAGAAAGGCTAATCTAGTTGTATTCACTTTTGAGGATTATGAAGATCTTACTCGTGTGTTGAATAACTCACCATGGAACATAAAGGGGTCTCCTTTGTTTCTTTAGCGTTGGGGCAATGATGATACCTTTGAAGATTTAGATTCTCCAAAGGCACCTTCTGGGCACAAGTTCATGGGCTTCCGCTGGATTGGATGACCAATGAAAATGCTACTAGTATTGGGAAAAGTCTGGGTGTACTATTAGAGGTAGACAATGTAGACAAGTCCAAACCAAATAGGAAGGGTTTTTTGAGGATTCGTGTTTTTATTAATCTGAAGAATCCTCTGGTTACGGGCTTCTTACATCACCGTCTTCCAAAGGCCCCGGCTCAGATTGTGTATTAATACGAACTTTTATCAGATTTTTGTTATGCATGTGGATGTTTAGGGCATTTTTCTTTCTCATGCCCTATTGTGCCTCGTCCTCTTGATAATGGGATATATGGACCTCATCTTAAAGCTAGTCCTCCTAAGGATAGCCGTGTTGAAGTCATGCTGCCTCTGCGTCGCACAATGGCTTCTCAGTCTGCTCCTTGTATGGAGGTCTCGGCTTAGTGTTTATCTGAGGCAACTCGGACTGGTTCAACTAGCTCTTTCACTCAACTCAGTCTCACATGTGTGGGTACGGGTTCCCAAGTGTTGTAGACATGTCCCAGCAGCACCAAACCCCTTCCTTCATGCACAAATTTTTCTTTGGTGGTAAGCTCGATGCCTGTTATCTCGTCTGCATTTAATGAAAAGGCTCCCCTTGTCAATTTATAGTTGGACTCTCTTACATCCTCTTTAATGCTCTCTCAAGTTGCCAAAATACAAACTCCACAGCTCAATCTCTCGGAAAAAACGTGGCCTTCTTTTTTGAAGTCTTCTAATTTATCGGTTCCCACGTGTACTTCCTCTGTTTCGACTACTGGCAAAGACTTATCCACAATTTCCGCATCTCCTCTTGGTTCTGCCTCTTCCTTGAAACCACCAAAAAACCCTCCACCTCCGCTTCAGAAAAAAAAAGGTTTCATCCTTACCCTAAATCCTCCACCTCTGCCTCATCCTACTTGAAACACCATCTCCCGAAAAAGCCTAAACTTCAAGCTTTGCCCTCTGCGGATGAGGCCTCTCAGGATGATGCTAAAGTCCTTCTCTGTTCCAATGTGTCCTTACCTTCTGGGGTGGCAAGATTTGCTCTGCCCCCATCGATTCCATGAACCTAAAGGTTATGTCCTGGAATTGTTAGGGTCTTGCTCGTGCCCTGACAATTCGTGCTTTGAGAGCTTTCCTCAGAAATCTCAAACCTAATTTGCTTTTTTTGTCTTAAACAAAAGTGGTGGCTTCTAGATTTCAAGCTTCTCTGTTACGATTGGGTGTTTCTTCTTGGTTGGAAGTCCCCCCGTCTGGTACTAAGGGTGGTCTCTTTCTGACTTGGAAGCAAGATATTGTTCTGGATCTCTTTAAAATGGACCAAAATCACATTTCTTGTTTGGTTTCTTCAGATACTTCTGCTAGCGCTTGGATGATTTCATGTATTTATGCTCCTCATACTAGTATGCTCCGAAGTGCTTTTTGGTCTAATTTGACAGCTTTGGGTGCTTCGTTTGGTGGTCCTTGGCTTTTGTTGGGTGATTTCAACTAAATTCTCTCTTTTTGAGAAAAGTGGGGGTCGTAATTTTGGGTCTTCTTCTCACAACGAATTTGTGGATTTTGTACACTCCAATGCTCTGGTTGATCTGGGGTTTGTGGGCAACAAGTTCACCTGGAGAAATCATTGGGTTGGTTGGGATAACATCAGGGAGAGGCTGGATCGTGGATTAGCCAACATGGGTTGGATCCATCTTTTCCATAACTCTCTTATTAATCACTCTTTGGCTGTAAATTCGGACCGCTGTCCAATCTTGCTCTCTACATCTTGCTCTTACCATAATTTGCCAAAACCTTTTCGGTTTGAAGCTTTTTGGACAAGGGATTTCATTAGTCATTCGGTTGTAGCCGGGGCTTGGCTGGCGGAAGAAGTGGGCTCTCCAGCTTTCTCTCTTAGCAGGAAGTGGAAGAGAACTAAGGTTGCTTTAAAATATTGGAACAATCTTCATTTTGGCCATATCCAGTCCAAAATCAAATCCCTCACGACGAAAATTAGTGGAATTCAAGCTTCTCCTCATTCTTCTGTTGCAGCAGCCAAAGAAGTTGTTCTTTAGGAAGCTTTGCAGGAGCAGCTCTTGAGAGAGGAAATTCTCTGAAAGCAAAAGTCTAGAGAGCAGTGGCTGACTTGTACTGACCTCAACATAAAATTCTTTCATGCTTCTATAGCCACTAGACGGAGGTATAATTCGATTTCTTGCTTGAAAGCTCCTGATGGTTCTAGCATTAATGGTAGGGATAATATTGGCTCCTTTTTGGTGCAACATTTTACTTATCTGTTTACTTCTACACAACCTGTTTTGGATGAAAACCTATCGGCTTTAGTGGATGTTGTTATTACTGAAGAAGAAAATGTTAATCTTTGTTCAATTCCTAATGAGCATGAGATATTTAATGCCATTTCTGATCTTGGTCTGAATAAAGCCCGGGTCCAGATGGTATGACAGGGTTGTTTTACAAAACTTATTGGCCTATTATTAAACTTAGTGTTATCACTTATGTCCAGTCTTTTTTTAGAGGTGGACATATTCTTAAAGAGTTTAAGCATACCAAAATTGCTCTTATCCCTAAGGTGGATCACCTTTCTCAAGTTAACCATTTTAGACCTACTAGCCTTACCAACTTCAATTACAAAATTATCTCCAAAATTTTGGCCAACCGGTTGAAGCCTTTGCTGCATAAGATTGTTTCTCCAACTCAATTTGCTTTCCTCAAAGGGAGATCATTTCATGATAACTCTATTATAGCTCATGAGGTTTTTCATTCTATGAAGCAAAAAAAGAGTAATGGAGGGCAAATGGCCTTGAAGCTAGACATGGAGAAAGCTTTTGATTCCTTGGAGTGGGAATTTCTGTTGAAGATCTTGTCTTTACTTGGCTTCCATCCCATATGGATCCAATGGATAAGGCAATGTATTACTACTTCTTCTTTCTCCATTCTTCTTTATGGTGTTCCTTTTGGCAAATTCTTTCCTTCTCGGGATATAAGACAAGGAGATCCTCTCTCTCTTTTTCTTTTTATTCTTGGTTTGGAGATCCTCTCTAGGATCATTTTAAGAGAAGAGAACTTAGGGTCCTTACATGGAATTTGAATCTCTCGGCGAAGTCCTTCCATTTCTCATCTTTTATTTGCGGATGATGTAATGATCTTTGCTAGGGCTAATGCTAATGAAGCTTTTACTATTCTAAGGTGTCTTTCCACTTATTCTGCATGGTACGGACAGTAGGAACTATCAGCCTGCTATCAAGGTCACTATTAATAGCATCTGGCACTTGGCTCCTATTCCTGCAAGGGCTAAATATCTTGGCATTCCTCTTTTCATGAATAGGAGGAAAAAAGATACTTTTATGGATTTAAAAGACAAGATTTTTGTGAAGATTTTTGGTTGGAAAGCTCGGCTCCTATCTCAAGCAGCTAGAACTACTTTAGTGAAATCTGTGGCTAATGTGATTCCTACTTATATTATGTCCCTTTTTCTCTTGCCTAAGTCTCTTTGTTCTGAGATTAATGCAGGATTGAGGAATTTTTGGTGAGGCTTTCCCCAAGAGAAGAANTTAGCTATCCGCTCTATGGAATCTCTCACTAACTCTCTTTTGACAAGGCTTGGTTGGAAGATGACTATTAATGCTCATTTGCTGTGGGTTGATGCTTTAAGGGTTAAATACTTAAGGAATGATGTTAATTTCTTAAGTGGAACTAGTCCAACTCCAACCTGATATTAGAAACTTTGTGTATGAATGGCTCTGTTTTACTTTTTCACAAACTTGACATGTTACTTTTTCTTTTTGGAAAAAGAAAAATAGATTAATAAATAGATCATTTGCAAGGCTGAGGTTGTTAAGGGCTCATGCAAGATTGACAATTAAAGCATCTATTTCCTACCTCACTCTGGAATATATAACCATTATTGTGAAAGTAGAAGCACATCAAAACATCTTTTTATTTATTCCTTTCGGGATCTATTTTATGTTGTGTTTTTAGATGGATATAAACCATTTTTTTAGTTCAAAATTTATACCAATTGGACAATATCAGACAAATTGCAAAATTAATAGAGCAACAAAAATCAATTTTATGTTGTGCTTCTGCCAAGAATAGGGAGCTTAAGTTTCAAACTTCAGACTTTATATTGTTGTGCAAAGTTCTGCTGTGGAATGTATGTTATTCTCCATGCATATAATGTTGTGGCTACTCGAGATGACTCAGGATGTTGATTGAGGAATTGAGGTATTTCTCAACTCGAATACGCGCATATAATGTTGTGGCTACTCGAGATGACTCAGCATGTTTATTGTTCTCCTACCCACCAAATCTCTTCTGCCGTGGTCTGAGGATCTGAAAATGGAATCTTTCCAAAGGATTGGTGGGTTGAAGACGTGTAAAAGATTGGCTGATCCCAGCTTGGTCTCCCCAAATTACTATATATGATGTTGAGTTGGTGCAATGCATTGTGAATCGATTTTTGATTAATGAAAAGTCTAACAGGGATATGGATGTTGAGAAGAATGAGAAGGGGACTGATAATTTTGTCTTGGAACTTGGATCCTTGTTGAATGTTGGTTAACTGATTGATGGATATCTTGCGAAATTGCACGTGATCGAAACCTCACACTCTCTAGCTTCATTGACTTTGTCACAGATGATTATACAAGGCTATTGACATCTACCTGAAGTTAGGCTTTTACAATGCTGTGCATGCCAATTTTCTGTATCTTCTTAATTCTACTAGTTAAGCTCTTGAATCATATGTTCACAAACTGGGTTCATTCAGGATGCTTTCTCGTTATCAATAAAGTGGCCTTTTCTCATGTTTTATGATACAATCATATTACCGAAGAAGCCATCATTTCATAGGCTTCAATTCTTAGGACTCTGACCAGTCAAGTCTGACATTTTGTAGTTGTGGCATCTGACTTATCTGAGCTCTACTGCGGTATGCAGAGTAATTTTTCACATAGCTTCCAGCATCAAAGGGTTTTCACTGAGGTGTGAACTTTGGGCCAATCCCTCGGGATATCCACTTTTAACATTTGGGTGTAAACTTTGGGCCAATGCTTACTGAGGTGTCCTGATTCCAAGTCGAAGAGCCACTCAAACCAACCCCTTGGAGTTCCTTTTGTTTATGCTTACTGAGCATTGTTGTTATTTTTTATGTTCATGTTAATTTCTTATCTGTTCCCTCATTCAGTACTATTGATACATAACTCATAAAATAAGACAGAATGAAGTCACTATAATACTTTGCTCTTTCTATGTGAATGTGTACCAGCCAACTTGTGATTTAGAGGATCCAACCTTTATGGATTTGAACACAATCCTTATAGAAGTTCTGATAGATTATTCTGATTACAGGAGCATCCTAGTTTAACAAAAGCTGAAAGGAAGAAGTTTTGTGGACTTATGGATGTCAAGAAACTGTCAATGGATGCATCCATGCATGTTGCACAGAATGAGCGCTTCCCACTTCGGGTTGATGACTGAGGATATTGATCGAGGAAACCTAATATTTAAAATTGAGGTATTTCTCAACTCGAGTATCTTCCGCAGCTGGAAAGATTCCATTATTGTTCTCCAAACCACCAAATCTCTTCTGCCATGGTCTGAGGATCTGAAAATTGTTGGAAGGTGCATAGATTCCATTGCATCTAAAACTTCTGTGGATCCTATGAACATCACTCGGTCCTACACATATAACCGGAAATTAGCAGAGCCTGATAGGATTATTGAAGATGGAGTAAAGTTCCCGGAGAAAATAGAATCTGTTCCAAAGGATTGGTGGGTTGAAGACATATGTGAGCTGGAGATCGATCTTTACAAGCGAGTAATGATCACTGTCAAATCAAAAGGAAGAATGGATGGTACTGTGATTGGGGAGGCACTAAAAACTTATGCAATTAGATGGTTGCCAGATTCTGTTGATGCATTGGTTTCTGAAGCTCATGCCTGGAGGAACAAGTCTTTGGTTGAAACAATTGTTTGCTTATTGCCATCTGACAAAGGTTTGGGTTGTTCGTGTAGTTTCTTGCTGAAACTGTTGAAAGTTGCAATTTTAGTTGGAGGAGACGAGTTATCAAGGAAATATTTGGTTAATAAGATCAGCCTGAAGCTGCATGAAGCTTCTGTAAAAGATTTACTGATCCCAGCTAGGTCTCCCCAAATTACCATATATGATGTTGAGTTGGTGCAATGCATTGTGAATCGATTTTTGATTAATGAAAAGTCTAATAGGGATATGGATGTTGAGAAGAATGAGAAGGGGACTGATAATTTTGTCTTGGAACTTGGATCCTTGTTGAATGTTGGTAAACTGATTGATGGATATCTTGCGGAAATTGCACGTGATCGAAACCTCACACTCTCTAGCTTCATTGACTTATCACAGATGATTCCTGAGTCGGCGAGACCAATTCATGATGGATTATACAAGGCTATTGACATCTACCTGAAGGTAGGCTTTACTTTGCTGTGCATGCCAATTTTCTGTATCTTCTTAATTCTACTAGTTAAGCCCTTGAATCATATGTGCTCAAACTGGCTTCATTCAGGATGCTTTCTCGTTATCAATAAAGTGGCATTTTCTCATGTTTTATGATACAATCAGATTACCGAAGAAGCCATCATTTCATAGGCTTCAATTCTTAGGACTCTGACCAGTCAAGTCTGACATTTGGTAGTTGTGGCATCTGACTTATCTGAGCTCTGCTGCGGTATGCAGAGTAATTTTTCTCATAGCTTCCAGCATCAAAGGGTTTTCACTACTTTGCTATCATGTTTACAACACAAGAAATTTTTTTATAATATTGTAATGCTGAGATTAAAATTATTGTGCTGTAACTTTTATTTATTTTTTTATTTTTTGGCCAATGAGGTGTTCCAGAATCCTTTAGCATGTAACTGATCCCCCCATGCATGTCAAGTCCCCCTACCTTACACATCTTAGGTAATTCCAGGGTTTAATCCCTCGGGATACCCACTTTTAACATTTGGGTGTGAACTTTGGGCCAATGCTTACTGAGGTGTCCTGATTTCAAGTCGAAGAGCCACTCAAACCAACCCTTGGAGTTCCTTTTATTTATGCTTACTGAGCATTGTTGTTATTTTTTATGTTCATGTTAATTTCTTATCTTATCTCTGTTCCCTCATTCAGTACTATTGATACATAACTCATCAAATAAGGCAGAATGAAGTCACTATAACACTTTGCTCTTTCTATGTGAATGCATACCAGCCAACTTGTGATTTAGAGGATCCAGCCATTATGGATTTGAACACAATCCTTATAGAAGTTCTGATAGATTATTCTGATTACAGGAGCATCCTAGTTTAACAAAAGCTGAAAGGAAGAAGTTTTGTGGACTTATGGATGTCAAAAAACTGTCAATGGATGCATCCATGCATGCTGCACAGAATGAGCGCCTCCCACTACGGGTTGTTGTCCAAGTTCTCTTTTTTGAGCAGGTTAGAGCATTTGCTGGTGTTCGGCCTGTTAACAACAATTCTGGCGACGCTTCACGTTCCACGACAAATACGGATGAAGAATGTGAGATGACAGTAGCTGAAAACTGCAGAACCCTCAAGAAGCAGAGGAGTCAAATGAGGATAAAAGACGATGAGCTCCGGAAGAATGGGAAATTGGCTAAGAAGAACAGTAAAAACAGCCGAAGTGGCTTGCAGTTGCTGCCATCTCGGTCCAGGCGAATATTCGATAAATTGTGGGCAGTGGGTAAAGGACATGGAGACAACCGAAGCTCTGAGACATCTGGGAGTTCTCAGAGCCCAACTTCATTGGTTCCTGGAGACACCAAATCCTCTGCTTCAGCTTCAAGACACAGGAGGCATTCCATCTCCTAGTATGGAATTTGGGGATTCATTTAGATCCAAAAAAGTGTAAAAAGTTGTAGGTTTTTGTTATAACTTATGACGGGTTTAACTGTTTAGGTGCAAAATATTCTGAATATGGTGTACTGCAGGGAAAAAAAAAAACAAGTAATGAGCCCTTTTGTTCTACTTTCTAACTTTTGTTGGCTCCAAACTGTAAGATTTATCTATCCTTTAAAAGTCCATGTAGGTCAATGGAGTAGGGCTCTTTATGCTTAATTGATGCTTGCTGTTTTTCTTGTACAGGATTTTGATTCCTTACATTAAAGTTGACGATTCAAAATTTTGCTTGAGCCTCTGTGCAGAACTTTAGGTGAAGTGCATATGCTGTACCTTCAGTTTCCCATTGGAAATAAACCACCATTTATTTTCAGTACCTTTTCTTCAAGTTTGATATGTGAGAAGACGAGTTGACATAATCATGCATAATGGAAGGCAATAATTGCATCACTGCACAGGGGCTTCGAAGCACTTGAAAGAACAATTGAAGTAGAAATAGCGACACTTTTAGTGCCGTGTAAAAATATGAGAAATATTTACATTTTTGCTTCTTTTGTCGCAAAGGGTTTGAAGCAGTTAAGAGATTGTTCAATGGTGCATGAGTTCATATTTAAGCACAACAATTTCCACCGCGACTATCTTCTTTAGAAAGCACACCTATAGCCACAACTTCCAAAGCTTTGCTTCTTCCTTTTATCTGTTTCTGGTTTGATGTTTGGTAAAATATATACGGAAAGCTCATTTATTTATTCATTTCAATTTTCTCGTTGGTTTTTTCTTTGAAGAGGTTCGTTCATCATGAGATTTTCCATGCTCGTGTGCATGAAGACAAGCATTACTAGACTTTCCATCTGGAAAGCTGAACATGAATATCTTCAAAGGTCAGATTCTTTTTTGGTTACATATTGCAGGACCTTTAAAAAGTTCTGAAAAGCTATTAATGCCCCAACACAAGAAGGGGGAAAAAAGAAGAAGCGAGTTTCAAATCTTCTCCGTAATGAAACATCTTCATAGTAACTTCGGCCAAACCCAACAATAAAACGTAAATATCTTAATCCCACACCAAAGGTAGACCCACTTGTAAGCCCTAGACAAAACGGGATACACCAGCATCTTCAACCAAATACCCACTACACGAGGTAGTGTGACTACAGTAAACCAAAGTTACATACACGAGGGTTCGCTGAACTATATCATAATAGTGATACATTCGTTTCATCGTAATATCCCTATTATGGATTGATGACACACTAAACAAGTTTAACTTGGTGGCCAATAAGCATACCACCATCAAGAAACCCAAACTCCAAATGAACAATAATCTACAATAACTTTGCATCAACAAAATGTTTAAATACATCATTAAGAAAACAATTGTAATTACAAAACAAAGTTTAAGATGACAAATTAGGAATAACAATACACAACAGTGGTCCAAAAGACATGGAGAGAAATATTAGCTTAATGACTTGCAGCAAATAAGTTTGTACCTTACAGATTAACACTGTAAAGGTAAGAATATGAAATTTGACCTGCATGCTGAAGAACTATAAAGCTTTCACACAGAGTTTTGAAAAAAATCTTGTAATGTTTGATCTGCCTGATTAGTAGATAACAAGTCGATCAAAATGATTGCAATGGTCGCATTTGCCGAGAAACCTTTGTCAACCATCATCTGGAGATATTTTACTGCCCATGATGTCTCGTTATGTTGCAAGAAGCCTTGGATGATTGTGTTATATGTGAAATGGTCAGGTGAACAACCGTTTTCATCCATTTTCTCAAGCAACTCCCTTGCTTCATTTCGTAGTCCCTCTTTGCAAAACCCTTTGATCATTATATTGTAAGTCCGAACATCAGCTTGCACACCTTTGGTAGGAAGAGTATTAAAGAGTTCTCTTGCTGTCGAAAGTTTCCCAGCATTACTCATACCATCAATCAAGATGTTATAAATCACAATATTAAGGTCTAACTTTTTATGTTCCATCTCTTGAAACAATGCCATTGCCTCTTGAAAGTGTAGATTCTTACACAAGCCATCTAACAAAATAGCACAAGTTCGAAGATTTGGAGGTTGACCACAACCTTGCATCTCATGGAGTAGCTTTAATGCAATTTTAGGTTTCCCAACTCTGCAAAACCCGCCAATAAGAGTGTTGTAAGTGACAACATTGGGAAAAATTCTTATTGGGACATTTCACGGAAGAGACTCATTGCCTCATCAATTCTTCTATTCTTACAATATCCATGGATCAATATGTTATAGCTAACAACACAAGGCGAACAACCCTTTCGAACCATCGTATTAAATGTTTTGATAGCTTCATCCATTCTATTTTGCAAACAATAACCGGCAATCAAAGAATTGTAAGTGACTGCATCAGGCTCTATGCCTCTCTGAATCATTACATCAAATACTTCTTCTGCCTCTTTCAACATCCCCTCTTTACCAAGTGTATTCACCAATATGCTGAATGTAAGCACATTTGGCATGATTTTCCTTTGCACCATCTCATTCAATAGTTTAGTTGCCTCATTCCACCGGTTAAAATTGCATAGGCCCTGAATTAAAGAGCTATATGTGAAAACGTTTGGCTGAATCCCTCTATTTGTCATTTCAGAGAAAAAATTCAAAGCCTCAGTTACCGATCTGTCCTTACATAAACTATCAATGATTGTGCTATACAACACTACATCAAGTTCAAGATTTCCTTCTTCCATCTTCCGAAGCAACCGAATAGCTTCACTGGTCGCACCTATTTTACACAAACCGTTCATTATTGTTCCATACGTAACTGTATTAGGTTTGTAGCCTATCTTCTCCATTTTGTTAACCAACTTCACAGCTTCAACAATTTTACCCTGAACACATAACCCCTTGACAAGAGTACTAAGAATTATACAGTCCAGTTGAAAACCAAGTTTCAAAATTCTTGCTAAGACAGAGAAGCCGAAATCCACCAGGTTCAAATGGCAGAAGCAATTAGTCAGAACCCCTAGAGTACAAGCATCGGGAGCAATTCCCGACAGTTCCATTTCTTTAATGAGAGAAATCACAGTTGAGTGATGCTTCATTCGTGCAATTGCACCCAGCAATTGATTAAAATCCACAATGGAAGGCAAAGGGTGCATGTGAAGCATTCTATCAAACAGGCCTAAGGCATCATCAAGATTCCTTAAGGTTCGAGATCTGCATCGATCTCTCACAGATTTCAAGAACTGATTGGGGCTTTCCACATTATCTCTACGACTATTGGTAGTTTGAGCAGAAGTAGCAGTA
Source organism: Betula pendula (assembly GCA_900184695.1). Taxonomy (NCBI): domain Eukaryota; kingdom Viridiplantae; phylum Streptophyta; class Magnoliopsida; order Fagales; family Betulaceae; genus Betula; species Betula pendula. The sequence goes on from FXXK01001873.1 coordinate 71,640, forward strand.
AAACAACGATAATAATAAAAAATTTGAGGATGGAAAGAAAGCCTTACATGAGAATAATGATTGAAGAAGAAAGCAAGAGAGTTTGTAGACTTAGCAGTCGTACCCATTTCCTGAGGAAGAAAGATGTATGTAGTAGCAATCTCCCGAAACGTTCTGAAGATAGGGGAGGTCTCGGTTCTTATACACGGGATTACACGACATCGTTTCTTTTACACACTGGAAGGACAATTTTGGCCTTCTGGATCTTATGATTGAAATGAAAAAAAGGAATAAAAAAAGGCTCTTGTTTTTGTATGCATTATAAGAAAAAAAGAACAAAATCCGTGGTTTAATTTGTGAAGATACTAAAGATGTTTCGTATTGTTCTCGATTTGATGTACTTGAATTTTTTTTTTTTAATTTTAATTTAAACTTTTTTTTTTTTGCTTGTTTTGTCAATTTTGTTGTAAAGCCTAAGCCTTTTTTTATAGTCCATTCGAAACCAGGAATTTTCTTATTTTTAGATTCTTAGAGTATTTCTAGTTGAGCTTTTTAAAGTTTTTTTTACATTTAATTCTAAAAATTCACTTTAAAAGATTTAAAAAACCATTTTTTTCAAACCACTAAATAATAAACTCTCTAAATATTTTTCTACTTTAAATAAATATTATTTTTTATTGATAATATTAACTACTGTGAGAGAGAAACAAAGTAGATGAAAACAATTTTGTGGAGCAAAAACTGAAAAGTAATATTAAAAAAAAGTTTAACATTTGAATTTTGGATCTTTATATTTAAAGATGAAATCTAACAAATGTTATATTTAACTTTGAATATAGAGCTTGTTAAATGGGGATTTTTGAGTGTTTAATTAAAAATTTAGAGAAA
>FXXK01001874.1:1266-12172 GCA_900184695.1 Betula pendula
GGGAGTAAGAGACTACATATTGTCCGGTTTGGGTGGTCCCGTAGGTTATCCCCTCAGAATTTTTCCATTCTCCAAAGGGCTGGACGCGTCCTTCATGGTTCAAACATGGGACCTTAGTCACATAATTCACAACCCTAGCTCAATGGTCTACTCATGGTTCGAATTATGGACTTAAGGTTACCAAGTTTGAACCATGGGGGAACGCATCAGCCCCTTTGGGGAATGGAAATAAAACCATTAGGGGTGAAGGGACGCGGGGTATTGACTGCGCCGGATCCCAAAGCAGACAATATTAGTGCCAAGGGGTCGCGTTGACAGTAGCCCTAAGGCCACGTAAGTGGTTGACTAGCCGGGACGTGGGGTATTTGACTGCGCGGGACGTCACAACATATGAATGGCTCGACCTTTCCATAGCTTTAACAATCTTTAAAGCATTAAAATTCTATTCTTTCTCAACTTGTTTAGCATTTTTAAAAATCTAAAATCATTTATAAAATCATTCAAAAACATAAAACGTAATTCGGTCTTAAGTGAGTAAAGTTACTCCACCTCAATCCTTTGATGCTTATTGGACACCAACACAACCTTTAAACCACAAGAAGCTGCAATATCACATTGCAGGCAAATCTTAGACGACACAATCTATAACTCAAAACTTAATCAACAAGTGCTTATAACCTCATAAGCACTTAACCCATAATACCCAAGGCTTAATGGAACTCATAACATGATTCCATAAGCTACAAGAGTTAATCCATGGCAATTTATTAGGGATTAACATGTTACATAACAAAACTTAACTAAAATCGCAAAGTTAACTTAATACTTACCACAATGAATGAAGACCCGATTGAAGGAACTTCAATCCAATGCTTAAACTTCACAAATACATCAATTCCTAAAAAAATACAATATGATTAAGTAACATGCAAGCTACATAGCTTAATTAGGAGGCAATAAACTCAATTTTGAGATTATTACCTCAAACGATTGGTTAGAATGATGATCTAATACCGAGGAACACTTTGCTGATAATAGATTACCCTTAGGAAGCTTCAAATGATCAATATCCTAAGGTTTAGATCAAACCTTAGGAGAGAGGAGAGAGCTTAGGGTCGTTCCAACTCAGAAAATATGAAAAGTGAGTTGGAAAAACGCACTCAAGCAATTTATACTCGTCATACTGTTCACTATCGTCCGGACCATTTATGGACCGTCCGGACGAAAATGTATATGGTCCGTCCAGACCATGCTGCGGACGAGATGCGGATGGTAGCTACTGAGTGACCAATGGCAAGGGACCGTCTGGACTACACTGCGGACGATTGCAAAAAAGGCATCGTCTGGACGCTATAGTGGACGATGTGCGGTTGGTTGCTACTGACTGAACAGTAGCATACACCGTCCGTACCACAACAGACGAAACTACAGACGACCAACACTGGGCAACATCCGTCTGGACGCCCAATGTGAAAAATTATTTTTATCGATTTCTCGATGTGTTCCAAAGTGATTTCATAATTTCTTAACTTAAATTCTTGGGCATAACAAGTGCGAACATCAAACGTTCGATGTTTTTATAGAACGTTCGATGTGCTTTTATCAAACATTTGGTATCTTCATTAAACGTTTGATGATGAACTCTATATTCTTTGATATAAATAGATCAAACGTTCGGTCATGTCCAAAATGGATTTCATGTAAGGAATTAGGTTGTAGCCCCATTTTTTCTATAAATACTACCCCACCCTTGTGTTAAACACCCCACTTCTCGTCCAAACACTCCAGAAACTCATTTTCAAAGGCTTAGAAGATGATCTTTGGGGGAAAGTTCTCATTTGAAGGAAATTGTCTTCTCCAAAAGTAACCTTCGAATCCATACTCTTATTTGTGTTGTATTTCATTGTTTTACACAAGCTTTAGTCATGTTATGCTTTCAAAGTAATGCCATAATAATTCAAAGGCTTTTATGTTAACTTTCCAAAGGATTTTAATAAATAAAAAGAAAAGGATACTTTGGTGGTTTTACCTTTTTAAATGTGTGTTTTCTACATACTTTAATGTTGTTTGATGTTTGTTGTTAGATGATGTTCTAAGTCTAGAAATAGTTATGGTTAGGTTTGGTAGGATTTTTTAGACTTTCATGCATTCTGAGCCTGCATCAAACGTTCTACTATTCTTGATCAAACGTTAGATCTTTAATGATCAAGCATTTGATAATTGTGTCAAATGTTCGATGGTGACCAGAAATGCCAAATTAAGGTTTTTTAAGATAAAGAACACACATACTCTTCGATTAATAAGAGATTACGCTCTTAGCATGTTGTCGGGTTATTTTACAGTTAACGAGGTTACAAGATGTTTGAAGCATCAAATGAGCAATCGAGGAAAGTATTTTAACTGAGTAAAGAACTACAATTTTTGAATTGCAATATGTCAGATGACTAAGTACGTTATTCCATATGATCAAGTTTATCATTTTTATGACAATATGTTATTTGCTTATATATTTCCCTATTTTTGAATAAATGAATAATACTTGCATTGTATGACATGGTTGCACCATCTTGAACAGAATAATGGTTATGGGCTTACCATTATTACGGGCTGATTCTATAGTCAAAGAGTTTTATTTTATTATGAGGGCCTTGGATTCAATGGTTAAGTTTGTGATAACGTACCATTCTTTGAGTGGGTCACTAGTTACGGCTTTGCTAGTCAGTGTGGGCCACTCGTGGTCGGATTGCTAGTATAAGACGGTATGTTTGTGCAATGTCCAAGGCACCAAAATTGTACCAGAAGTCCTTTGGACGTGCTAACTCTGCTGAAAGGGGGTAATGTCTCGGGTAGACCATATTGTCAACATATGACTATTTATATCGTATTCATGTAGCATATTTCTACATTTAAAAATAAGAGTTTAATCACCGAGATTATATTCCCTCTTTTAAAATTTAACACCATTTTTGCTAAATGGTATGATAATGGGGATTAGACTTGCCATTTGTGAAAATATCATGTATAATTCATAACTAGCTTTTTATTAATTTTATACCTCACATCTTTCAAAATAACTTGCCTACTAAGTCAACCGATTTACTCAATTACTTCATTTCCATAAAATACTTCTGTAGTTTACAAATCCTCAAGGATTTGATTAGTTGAGACTCTCATCAAGATTTCAGTATCAAGACAGCAGTATTATATTCAGGTTTGATCTTTTAGATATAATGCTGGACGTCCATGTTTGATGATGTTAGAATTGTTTATTATGCACTCAAATCAACTATTCCGCTGTATACTTTGATAAAAGTTAAAATTGAGAATTCAGACAGTTACCAGTTAATTGTTTTGAACGTCCTATGAACATTCTATTCAGGGTTAATATCTTTTCAATGGTTAATCTTGTGTATAAGGTGATCCTCAAGCTAGTGTTTTACATATTCTCTCTTTCTAAGGAGAATAGAGATATCCTTGAGTCTTAATCAGATAATTAAGGCTGGGAGGCAAACCATAGATTTAACTACAATTTAGTTAAATTCTTGGGGTATTATAGTTGCACCAATCCTTGTTGTTTGTTATTTTATTTCATTAGGTCAATGTTGTGTTAGTGATGGTTTAGGATTGTAGTTCGTGTCTTTATTAAGCTATGATTATTTTGTTGTTATAAAGTCGTAGCGAAGTTGTTTGACCAATTAGTTTGAGTTTTGACCACAGCATTGCTAGAGTTTGATCCTATAAGTGTTCCAGAGGCTGTAAAAGTCGTTCTAGGGTTGGAATGGGTCATTTTGGAGGTCAGGAGCATTTTGGATGCGTCGTGAAACATTTCTGCCAGTCCAGAATCGATCCTGTTCACACCAATATTGATCCCAGACTATTAGGATCGATCCTTACCAGCTAGGATTGATCCTCCCCTTGTCTAGAACCCTGTTTCGTTAGTTTTTGAGTTTTAGGTTAGTATTTTTTGTATGGGAGAGTTGTCTAACATTAGGGTTGTTTGCAGAGGATTATATTGAGAGTTTGGATTTGGTTTTGAGGAGTTTCCCCATGACACAGGTGAGTGATTCTCACATTGACTTTTATTGCTCGAACCCCATTTTATGAACATGTGAGCTCTTTTGTTTATGTATATGAGATACTTGAGAATATGAAATAAGCTGATGTTTGTGTAAGCCTTTGATGTCATGCATGCATGTAAGAGAACGTTAAGATAATTGCATTTAGTTGACATGACCTTGTGTCATGGGCTTCCATTATACAAGCAAGGCCCTATGGTCAAACAGTATTCTATATTTTGTTTTTGGATCCAATAGACCAGTAGTAGCCAGTGCAGCCATGTTTACATGATGGTTATGACCATGACATTGTTTAGCAACGTGGGCCACCTGGAGTCGGACCTAGTCAAGCTGTTGTATGATGTTCATTAGTTGCTGCACATTGGGGCACCGGTGTGTACCAAAGGTTCTTTAAAGAATGCATAAACTCTAACGGAAAGGGGTAAATGCCCGAGTTGACCATATGAAGTTGACCTATGATGGTATGATCAGATTATCTTGTATTTTATATATGTATTGCATCACATATCTTCTCAAATGTTATAATTGTCTTACATGATGACATGATTTAATGAATAGAAATCTTTTTGTAAAACCTATGATTCACAATATTATATAATTATACCATGTGATTTAATCTCACTAAGTAGTGGACTTACACTTGATTTCTTTCTTTCCACCTGTGGAACATTTTGATGTTTCGCAGATAGTCAGCAGCAGTAAGATGGAGGACCCATTGGGGAGGTATGTACGTGTGGATGATATAATCTAAATTATCTTTGAGTTTCTAGGTGCAGATTTGGAATACAAGAAGAGCTTATATGTAACGCTTCGACAAAATCACTTAACTGGTAAATGACTTAACGGTTTGCCTCTCAGCTTTAACCTCTCACAGGTTAAAACTCAGGGATCATACACTCTCAGAGATGAGAGTCTACAGCAGAAGACTTATCATTTATAAAGAATAGAGATAGCAACTAATACCCACAAATAAAAAAATACCAGAATAATTGAAAACAACCTTAATATCATAAATAACCATATCATCAAAGTACGGTCAAAGACCAATCGTTGAAATAACACAAAAGTTACAACCCAAATCTGACATAACATCAACAAAATCACAGCCTAGCCTTCACAACATAAAGCAGATAGGCTATGTCTATCATGTTGCATCGGGAGTCTGCTCCGGTTCGCCATATCCTACTCAGCCTCATGGGATCTAGCTCCTCAAAGATCACCTAAAGAATGCCCTCTAACTGAACCATACTCTTTGAATACTTTGACATTGTCTAAACTATCTATCACGCAGCATAAGATCATAGGTAGAAAAGATACAAGAATAAGTCCACGACTTAGTGAATAATAATGTAAATGTTATATAGGTTACCATTTTGTGAACTCAGTTTATAAATTACAAGCATTGATACTCTCAGTCATGGCATAAACATGTTATGTCAATGCAATATATTTATATAATACATGATATATTCAAGAACAAGTGATATGTTAACAATATGGTCTACCCGAGACATTACCATCTCTTTAGCAGAATTTGCACATCCCAAAGGACTTCTGGTACAATTTGTAGCGTCCCAGATTTTAATCTGCCGTTTATGTCGCCTTAATTTGTTATTAAGGTTAGGGTATATATTTTATATATGGTACTGTGGTGATTCCTGATGAATCTATGTGGTTGTATGAGTATTCATAGTATGTATATATATTGATTGGTAGACCGTAATTTATGAGCCATGAATTAATGGTTTATAATATTATATTGGGTTCTAATAATATTACTGGGTGATTTAATGGATATAATAATTTAATTAGACCTATTGAATATTCAATATATTGTCTATGATTAAATGGATCATAATATTATTAGTGTGGTAATATTAACTGTGGAATTAATATAGTAAATGGGATTGATGCTTATTTATTGATAAGTAGAGTTTGTGGTTTAAAACTGTATTTTAAATGTCTTTGGGTCAATTTTACGATTAAGGAGAGTTAGCGGTCAAAATCAAAAATACCTAAAATATTAACTTAAAAACTAAGTCTTCAAAAATAACTTATTTAATAAGCCACCCCCCAACTTCTATAAATTAAAACCCACCCCCGTTCGTTTAAACTCACTCCCGCAGTCCTCTTCTTCCTCATTTCTTCTTCTTTGTTTCTTCTTTCTGTTTCTGCCCCAGCCAAGACAGAGAGCGAGAGAGTTGGAGTGAGAGAGAAACTAAGAGGGCTTGAGAGAGAGAAACTGAGAACTCGAAGAGGCAGGGTGACCCACTTTGAGAAACCGAGAGGAGCTCTTCCCCTATTCTATCTTCTTCCTTCCCTACTCTTCCTTTCCAAAGTTCAGTTCTTGAGTTGAGTTGAGAGAGAGAGAGAGAGAGAGAAAGAGAACGGATTAGAAAGAAAGAGTCGGATTCTGTAACGGGTATTCTTGGAGTAAGCTTGCAGAGGCTTCTCCATGGGAGAACAATCTGCAGAGAAGGAGGAAGAAGAAAGTCTGAAGATTGGAGACATTAACTGTTAGACTGGTCGTGAGGAACATCAGAAGGGCATAGTTGGAAGTGCAAGTGCAATACAGCTGGTGGTAGCTTGGGCTCCAGCTGTCCTCTTCTAGAAGGATCCAGAGGCTTTAGAAACAAGGCCACTGAGCCTTGCGTTTTATATCTTTACGTTATGCATTTTATTCCCAAACGTTTTATATGTATATAGCTTGCGTTTTGGGCAGAATAAGTTAGTTGCAAGGGAAATATCTGATACTTCCCACGTTGAATGAGCGTAAATGTAGGGGAATAAGTTGTAACAAGCTGAATGCTTTTGGGGGGAAAATTGGGTATAACTGTAACCTATACGGGTAGGGAAAAAGCATCCATTGTATGAGCTATTCTCAAGGAGGAGGAGTCCTCTAACACTCAAGGAGGTTCTTGGCACCTCGAATGCCAAATTATCAATTTCATTTCTTTCTTTTTCAACCACAATCAGAAAATCTCACCGAAATTACATTCAATTCAGTAACAATACAATATACTTGTTACAAAGTGGTATCAGAGCTATTCGATCTTCTCCATTCTCTTCATGAAAACAAGGTCCACGATGCCTGATGATAATCGTCTTGCTAAGCTCTCAACTGGCCTGGCCAAGCTACAAGTTGACATGGAAAAAGCACTCAAACAAGCTGTTAGTCGAGCAGAGTTACAGGAAGCAATTCAAGCAACTCAAGCAAGTATTCAATCTAGTCAGGAGGCTATTTTCTAGAAGATGCATCAATTATTCACCACTCACCAGATTCATCCAGATCCTCTAGGCGCTTAGGATCTTCCACACGATCCTATCAATTTGGATGCTCACGATGAGGAGAAGCTCCCTGGCAATAGCTTCAATATTCCAGGGTTTTCACCTGAGCATGGCAGTTCCTCTGGAGATGGTTTTCACACCAAATCCATCCGATTGGAGTTTCCTCGATTTGATGGCTCGGAGCCAGTGGAATGGTGCTATAGAGCTACTCAGTTTTTTGACCACTACAACACACCTAGCATCCAACGCCTAGCCATTGCTTCCTTTCACATGGAAGGTAAGGCTCTTGTTTGGTTTCAAGAAATGAATGCTAATAGGTGCTTCCCTACTTGGGATGATTTCATTAAGGCTATGCAAATTCGTTTTGGTCAAGGTTCTTATGATGATCCTATGGAAAATTTAACTAAGGTCAAGCATGTAGGTTCTGTGGAAGAGTATAAGACTCTTTTTGAGACTTTAGCCCATAGAGTGTTTGGGTTGTCTGAATCCCATAAACTCAGCTTTTTCTTAGGGGGCTTAAGGATGACATTAGACTTCCAGTCCGTATGTTCAACCCTAAAACTTTGGTCGATGCTTATTCTCTTGCCAAAATCCAAGAGGAGTACCTCATTAGTAGTCGAAAATCTTATAAACCTCCCTGGAACTCTAACACTTTTCAGCATTCTAGTGGCGGATCTATGGGCAATATGGTTAAGGGGAATACCTCCTATGGGGGAAGGGCTGCCTTGTATGGCCAGCCAAGATCCTATGACCTTCCAGCTACTGTTGGCAATCAGCAAAGAACCACCATTCCTACAGGTAACAGAGCTGTTGTTCCAGTCCAAAAAATCACTTCAGCTCAGATGTTTGACAGGAGAAAGAAGGGGTTGTGTTATAGCTGTGACACCAAGTGGCACCAAGGTCACGTATGTCCTTCTCATAAATTATTCCTAATTGACGGCATAGAGGAAGAGGCAATATCCACTGCTGATCAGCCTCCTGAACCAGACCCTGGGGATTTTTTTTTGGAAGAGTTTCCTGAAATCTCTCTAAATGCTATAACCGGAACTCCTACCCCCAAGACCATGCGAATCGTAGGCTTCATCAAGAACCAGCAGGTAGCCATTCTCATAGACTCTGGAAGTACTCACAACTTCTTAGATGAGTCACTAGCTCGCACTTTGGGAATTCTTTCTAATGGGCAAGATACTATCCGAGTCAAGATAGCTAATGGGCAAGAGCTTACCAGCCCTGGTCAGAGCCGAGAGACCAAGGTTAAAATGCAGGGCCATATTTTTTCTATGGACTTTTATCTCTTATCTTTGGCTGGATGTGATGTAGTTTTGGGTATCCAGTGGCTGCGATCCCTAGGTCCTATACTATGGGACTTCATCAAACTTACAATGATATTCGATTATGAAGGCAGGAGTTGTTTACTACAAGGTTTGGTTACTCTCAACACTCTTGATCTAGTTGAAGGTGACTCTTTTCGCCTTCCCAAAACTGAGAGAAGAGGGGTCTTTCTCCAGCTCCTCCATCAACCAGCTTCAGCAATGGCCTTAGAAGGCATTTCTCTGCCTTCCACCACAGCTCCAGCAGGCCCACTCACTAATATCTTGAACTGTTTTGCTGATGTCTTTACATAACCCCAAGGCTTACCTCCAACAAGATCACATGATCACGCCATTCCCTTACAGGAGGGTGCACAGCCTATATCAGTCAGACCTTACCGGTATCCCTTTTACCAGAAGGAGGAGATTGAGCTTATCATTCGAGACCTCTTGAATTCTGGTGTCATCCAAAATAGTACAAGCCCTTTTTCATCCCCTGTTCTGCTGGTCCGCAAGGCCGACGGCAGCTGGCGGATGTGTGTGGATTACCGTGCCCTCAATCAGGTGACAATTAAGGACCGCTTTCCTATCCCTGTTGTAGATGAGCTCTTAGATGAACTTTGGGGCTCTAATTTTTTTTCAAAATTAGACTTAAGGTCTGGTTATCACCAGATCCGCGTAGTGTAGGAGGAAATCCCTAAGACCGCCTTTCGTACTCACGAAGGCCACTACGAATTTTTGGTCATGCCTTTCGGCTTGACCAATGCTCCCTCTACATTTCAGAGTCTCATGAACCATATCTTCAAGCCCTACCTCTGAAAATTCATCCTAGTTTTCTTCGATGATATTCTCATTTTCAGTAAAGATTTCGAGACCCATAGAAAACATTTGGAGATAACTCTTGGGATTTTACGTCACCACCAGCTCTATGCTAAACTCTCAAAATGTCGCTTTGGTTGTAAAGAGATAGACTACCTAGGGCACATTATATCTGAATTTGGAGTGCGGGCTGACCCAGGAAAAATACAAGCCATGGTGGATTGGCCCTTTCCCAAAACCCTAAAATCACTTCGGGGTTTCTTGGGTCTCACGGGCTACTACCGTAAGTTCATCCAGAATTATGGTTCGATTGCAGCCCCCCTGATTGACATGTTGAAAAAGAATTCATTCTCTTGGGGTGACACAGCCATTGGGGCTTTTCAGCGACTTAAGGATGCGATAACTCAAACCCCTGTCTTGGCTCTACCTGACTTCACTCAACCATTTGTCATCAAGTGTGATGCAAGCGGTTTGGGTATTGGAGCTGTCTTGATGCAACAGCCCAGGCCAATCGCTTACTCAAGCAAAGCTCTCAAGGGTAAGGCCCTACACATGGACACTTACGAGAAGGAACTCTATGCCCTAGTAACGGCTATCCAAAAGTGGCGTCCTTATTTGTTAGGGCAGCCTTTCATTGTGAGAACAGATCAGCAGAGTCTCAAATACTTGCTGGAACAAAAGGTGGGCACCACTCTTCAACAAAAATGGATGACAAAGCTCTTGGGTTACTACTTTAGGGTGGAATATAAAAAGGGGGTCGAGAACCGTGTGGCGGATGCATTATCTCGTCGAGAGGATTTCTCTGCAGAGGCTTCCCTGTCTCTCTTCTCTATCCCTACGGCAAGTTGGGTCACTGACTTAAAGGCTCAGTACCATATTGATGCCACTCTTCAGACCACTCTGCAGAAATGGCACCAGGGTGATTTAGACCCTCAGAAATACTCTCTCAGGGATGGGATCCTCTTTAACAAGAATAAGATACTCATAGGAGACTGTCCTACTCTTCGGGACCAGATCCTACACTCTGTCCACAATGATCCCACTACAGGTCACTCAGGCTATGAAAAGACCTTTCATCGGGCCAAGCGGGACTTCTACTGGTCTGGAATGCGCAAGGATCTAAAGCAATTTATCAGGGAATGTGTGATTTGCCAGCAAAACAAGCACGACAACACATCCCCTGCTGGTTTACTTCAGCCCCTTCCGATTCCCACTACAATTTGGTCGGAGATTACCCTAGATTTCATTGAAGGCCTTCCTCCTTCCCAAAATCACTCTGTCATTTTAGTGGTGGTCGACCGCCTCTCTAAATACAGTCATTTTATTTCTCTCGGCCACCCTTACACTGCAGCTAAGGTGGCCCAACTTTTCATCTCTCGTGTCTTCAAGCTACATGGCCTGCCCACCTCCATC
>FXXK01001874.1:12487-25564 GCA_900184695.1 Betula pendula
AAGGTGCTTTGTGCAGTCTAGACCTAGCCAATGGACCTCATGGCTGCCCTGGGCAGAATTTTGGTACAACACGACATGGCATGCTTCAATTCAAATGACTCCATTTGAGGCAGTGTATGGCGTACCTCCTCCTCGGTTGCTCATTTACATTCCAGGCACGACCAAGGTGGATGCTGTGGACGAAACTCTCCGCAGCCGTGAGCAGATTCTGGAGCTTCTTTAGCATAACTTGCAACACGCACAACAAAGGATGAAAAAGTACGCCGACCTTCATCAACAGGAAAGAGAATTTGCAATTGGCTAGCAAGTCTACCTGCGTCTCCAACCCTACCGGCAAACCTCTGTCTGCACTCGCCGGAACTTGAAGCTCGCTCCCCGTTTTTACGGGCCCTTTGCAGTAGTCCGTAGGATTGGCCCGGTGGCGTATGAGCTCGACTTACCCCCAGAAGCTCGGATTCATCCAGTATTTCACGTTTCCCAACTCAAACAGAAGTTGGGGAACAACATTTCCCCCTTGCCGAAACTTCCTCCGGTGGATGGCCAAGGCATCATTCGGCCTGAGCCCGTGGAGGTGTTGGCTCGTCATTCCCGGAAGGCTAACAATCGATCTGTCACGAATCTTCTTGTTCGTTGGACTAGGCAGACGGCTGAGGATGCTACTTGGGAGGAATTTTACTCATTAAAGCAGGCTTACCCACACCTTGTGGGGAAGGTGTTTTAAATGGGGGAGGTATTGTAACGGGTATTCTTGGAGTAAGCTTGTAGAGGCTTCTCCATGGGAGAACAATCTGCAGAGAAGAAGGAGGAAGAAGAAAGTCTGAAGATTGGAGACATTAACTGTTAGACTAGTCGTGAGGAACATCAGAAGGGCATAGTTGGAAGTGCAAGTGCAATACAGTTGGCGGTAGCTTGGGCTCCAGCTGTCCTCTTCTAGAAGGATCCAGAGGCTTTAGAAACAAGGCCACTGAGCCTTGCGTTTTATATCTTTACGTTATGCGTTTTATTCCCAAACGTTTTATATGTATATAGCTTGCGTTTTGGGCAGAATAAGTTAGTTGCAAGGGAAATATCTGATACTTCCCACGTTGAATGAGCGTAAATGTAGGGGAATTAGTTGTAACAAGCTGAATGCTTTTGGGGGGAAAATTGGGTATAACTGTAACCCATATGGGTAGGGAAAAGGCATCCATTGTATGAGCTATTCTCAAGGAGGAGGAGTCCTCTAACACTCAAGGAGGTTCTTGGCACCTCGAATGCCAAATTATCAATTTCATTTCTTTCTTTTTCAACCACAATCAGAAAATCTCACCAAAATTACATTCAATTCAGTAACAATACAATATACTTGTTACAGATTCAGAGGTTGAGCCACCGAGAGAGAATCGGTGGATTCATCAAGGTTATTTCTATTTCCCTTAAGCTTTTGGGTTTAATTTCATTGGGTATTTTTGGGGTTCTTTAACCGTATGTTTTTGGGTGTATGATTATGGGTATGGGTTTGTATTTGGGTGTTAATTCTTGGTTGAGATAGGTTGTTGATTCACGGTTGGTAATTTCGAATGGGTTGAGTGCTCTGTTTTGTGGCCTAACCGAATAGGTGTTCTTGGGATAGATTTTTGGGATTTTTATTATGGGTTTGCTGTTTATGGTTTCACTTGTGTAGTGCTTGGATTCGGTTTTGCTGGGTTTTTCTTGGGGAAAATTAGCTACGGCCGAATGGGTTGATTTTGTTGGGTATTCTCGGTTGTTCTGTTTTCCTTCCTCTACCCGAATGGGTGTTCTTGTGGTGTTTCAATTCTTGTTTTGTTGTTTCATTATTGGCTGTTCATGGTGTTGTTTCTCTCAAATCCATGGACTATTTTGGTGTTGATTTCATATGCTGTTTGTGATGTTTGGTTGCTTTGTTTTGGGGCTGGCCGAATGGATGGATGAAGTTATTGTTCTTGATTCATTTCTTAACTTTCTACCCGAATAGTATTTGATTGTTGGGGATTAAATTCTAGTGAAATAGTTGTTGCTGTTTTAAAGGCTAATTGATGTTCTTTGTTCTTGTTATGATGGCTGTTTTGATGGCCGGTTGGTATGCTGATTTTGGGATGTTTGAAGTGGAGTTATTGGTTTTGTTTTGCTAAAAGTATGGTTTAAAGTAAGGGTTTGGAAAGTTTGAGATTTGATGTATTGGTTTGTGTTGTAATCTTCCTTTTGGTTGATAATGTTAAAGTATGGTTTTATTGGTGTTTTATGTGGTAAGGGAACTTATGTTCTCTATGGGTAATAGGATTGGTTTATATGGACTTAGACTTTCTAAAATGAGTTTCTTAATTCATGGTTTTAAGGGTATGAATATAATGATAAAATGGGTAAAATGAATAAATGGTTAGTTTGAGGTTTGAAAGTAACCTTAGGCTAATGATTGAATTAAATTGCAGTGTTTGTCAAGTGACACATCTACATCTGTGTGCTTTAAGGACTGTAAGTATTCACACAATACTTACTGAGGATGAAACTGTGGTTGTGTTTCTTTATAATTTATTATTGTTTTGTTCATTTGCATGTGTTATAAACTGTACATGAAATAAATATGCATACTCTGTGAATTGGTAATGATGTGACATTTAGCTGGTTAGTAGCAGGGGTGTGAGGGTTGATCCAATGGACCTTGGGTCCCTAAACCAGGTAATAAGAACTAATGCTGGAATGTCGGTTCCAGGTACAAACCAGTAATCTGTTTAAGTTGGGGAGGTGTAACGTTCGTTAATATGGGGTTGGCCCATTATAAGTGGAGTATAATTTCATACTGCATTAATACTAAACAAAGCCTTCACAACGATGCATGAAAACTCATTCATTACATTCATTATATCGGTCATATGATTGTTTAATAATTCAATGATCTGTTATATTGGGATACGGTTGACTCACTTGATTTTACAGTGTATGATGCAGGACTTGAGGCTTAGGATGGAGAACCTTTGCTAGTTGGGATGGTGGATTGACTATTCGCTGTGTTTGTGTTGCTAGTATCTGGGGAGCTAGCTTAGTTGGTTTATGTTTTATATGTTTATATTCTATTTCCGTTGTATTCGTTATAAGGCATTGAGTTAGTTTATACTTTGTATTATTATATAAGCTTGATGTTGCAACTGTATGCCGCCTGTGACACTCTCTTTTGTTGAGTGTATATGGTATGCATTTATTTGTAATTATCATATGTAATAATGTTTTATGAAATTAGGTATTTTAATTAGGTTTGTTGTGTTATGGGAGATATTGCTAGGTGTTTTAGAAAAAAAATATTTTGCTATGAGATTATATCTTTGAGGTAGTAATGTCACGTGGGAACCAGAGGTTTCTGCTTACAGTTTTATTGATCTATAATTGGGGCGTTACACAATTCCAGTGCCCCGAACATTCCATAAACATACTCTTTTATACTAGCAGTCCAACCTCGGGTGGCCTACATTGACTAGCAAAGCTGTAATAGTGACCTCACTCGAAGAATGGTGCGCTGGTCACAAACTTTTAACCATTGGATCCAAAGCTCTCATCATTCATAAAAGAAACATTTGACCATAGAATCAACTTCTAATATATAGTAAACTCATAGCCATTCTACTACAGGTACTAGTAGGGGTGTATAACTGGTTGCAGTTGCGGTTATTGGGCAATAACAGTAACCGCAACCGGGGTCCCAGGTTATTAAAAATTTAATAACCGCAACCGCAACCGGGACCCAGGTTGCGGTTGCTAATAACCGGTTTTAATACCGGTTTTGATGTTACGAAACACAATATATATATATATATATATATATATATATATATATATATTTTAATCACTTCCTATCGAGTTTTTTATATATATAAATTATATGTAATATTTTCTCAAGCATCTTGAGAAGTTATGCTTACAAAGGTTCAAGTAGCCATTTATAGAAGTAGGGGGTGAAAAATGTTTGTTCATATTCAATGTAGGACAAATTTTTTTTTTTTTTTTTCTCTCTCTTTTTTTCTTTTTTTCTCCTCTCCTCTCAAGACCAGCTCCCTACAGCAGGGGCTGCTGCAGGGAGCTTGTGACTTGAGAATTGAGATAGAAGAGAAGAAAAAAAAAGAAGAGAAGAAGAAAAAAAATGAATATGAATTTGTAAAAATAATATATATAAAATTAGTAATATATATATAAAAACCGGTTTTTTAAAATTAATAACGCAACCGCAACCGGCCTAGCCGGTTATCCGGTTATCTAGTTGCGGTTATTTCTGGTTTCCCGGTTTTCTGGTTTGTCCGGTTATCCCGTTATCCGGTTATTTTCGGTTATCCGGTTATAAGCGGTTAATAACTGCCCCGCTTGTACACTCTTAGGTATTAGTGTACTATGTCATACAATGCACATTATTTTTTGTGTCTTTTATATTCATGATTTTCACAACTCATCATTTCATTATCTTTGTTAATCGCAACCGTTTTCACAAATAGAGTTCACATATGAGTATAAATAGGCATTTCATGAGAGTTGTAAACATGCTGGTTTTGTACATTAAAATAGTCATGCTATGCGAAAAAATAACAATAATAAGTATCCATGTGAGTTTTTACTCACTTGAGTCGTACGGATCAACCAAATAATCTTCCACGCAGTCTCTGACTTCCGAATCCGAGAAATGATCTTCTTACTAGTCTTATGCCTTAAGCAAAATAAGTCCTAGGCCTCTAATAACCCAAAATGACATTCTGTCCGAACATCGAACATTTGACCAGGAGGGTTGTGTTGGAACTAGTGTCCAAAACTCTAATTCATCATGAGATATTTTAGATGTAATGAATATTGTTGCTTGTTCCCTGATTTAATTATTGAACATTGGGCATACTTATTATTGTTTTACATAGCATATATGTGGTTTTGTATATTTACCGATTATATGCATGTGGACAATCCCTAAGTTATATTAAATTTGATTATGGTGTAAGCAATGGTCTTTGTCACATAAAAGACCATAGTCAAAAGTTCCTTGTAACTTATTAAACATTGTTCGTAGTCGTAAGTGGAACCGGAAATTCCACCTAGACTATAACATGTCAACCTTGATGATTTGTCTTAATCAAGTAAAGTAGTGTAACTTTAGGTTGACATAGTTGGTGTTATAGAAAGGTAGGCTTATACAAGGCTATCCACTGAACAGGACCGCGTGAGCCATCATTCCTATAATGACTGTCATAAAAAATGATGAGCGTGCACGATGACTTATGTAAATTACTCTAAATCTTGAGAAGATTGTGAACCAGATGTCAAGTGTTGATTACTTTGATGTATCAGAGTGAGATCAAATCAATGGTTATACATTCTCTGTATGTTGGGTAATCAACATGTAGCATTGTGGAAGATCACTCTCCAAGAAGGAGTCCATGTAACGCCCAAGAATTTAACTAACTTGTAATTAAATTCATGGTTCACCTTCCAGACTTAATTATTTGATTAAGACTCAGGGATACCTCTATTCTCTTTGTGAAGAGAGAATATGTAAAACACTAGCTTGGGGATTACCTTATTCACAAGATTAAACCATTGAAAAGAGGTTAATCCGGAATATAATGTCCATAGGGCGTTCAAAACAATTAACTGAGAACTTTTTGGGTTCCCTATTTAAACATTTATCAAAGTAAATAACAGAATAGTTGATCTGAGTACATAAGTAATAAACAATGCTAACATCAATAAATTTGGGCATAGAGCTTCACACCTAAAAAATCAAACCTGTGTATATCAACTGCTGCCTTAATATCAAGATCTTGGTGAGAGTCCCAACTGATCAAATCCCTGAGGATTTGCAAAATACCAAAGTATTTTACGAGGAGGGAAGGAAATAACTGAGTAAGTCGGCTGACTTAGTAAGCAAGTTATTTTGAAAGGTGTGAGGTATAAAATTAATGCAAAAAGGTAGTTATGAATTATACATGGTATTTTCACAAATGGCGTGTCCAATCTCTGATGTTATGCCTCTTGATAAAAATTGCATTTGATTTTAAAAGAAGGAGCATGACCTCGACGACTAAACACCTATATTTAATATGCAAGAAATATGCTCCATGAATACAATATAAATAGTTATATATTAATAATATGGTCTACCCGAGACATTACCCCATCTCAGCAGGGTTTGCGCGTCCAAAAGGACCTTTGGTACAACTCCAGGGCCCTAAATATTGCATAAACATATCGTCTTATACTAGCTGTTCGACCTCGAGTGGCCCACACTAACTAGCAAAGCAGTAACTAGTGACCCACTCAAAGAATGGTGCGCTGTCACAAAACTTAACCATTGGATTCAAGGTTTTTTCATAAAAGAAAACTCTTTGACTATATAATCAACCTATAATAATAGTAAGATCATGGTCGTTCTATCACACGAACCGGTGTACTATAACCTTACTATATAAATTTTGTTCATTCATTCTAAAAATAGGGGAATATATAAGCAAATAACAGCATGTCATAAAAATGGTAAACTTGATTATATAGAGGAACATGCTCAGTCATCTGACATATTGCACTTTTAAATTTGCAATTTCATTACTTAGTTAAAATACTTATTTCGATTGCTTATCCGATGCCTTAGACATCTTGCAACCCTTCGTTAACTGTAAAATAATCCAACAACATGCTAAAAACATAATTTCTTGCTAATCGTGGGATATGTGAGTTCTTTGTCTTAAAAACCCTAATTTTGGCATTTCTGGTCACCATCGAATGGTTGACACGATTACCGAGCGTTTGATACTTGAATATCAAATATTTGATCAAGAACAATGGAATGTTCGATTTAGGTCTAGAATGCATAAATGCTTAAAAACTTCTACCAAACCTATCCACAACTATATCTAGACTTTGAACAATATAAAAGAATATAAAAAAACATACATTTTAAGAGATAAAACACAAGGTCATCCTTTTTATCAAAATCTTTTGGAGAGTTAACATAAAATCCTTTAAATCATCATGACAAAGGTTGAAAACATAAATATAGCCATAACTTATGTAAAACAATGAAATACATTATAAATAAGAGTATGAATTTGAAGGTTACCCTTGTAGAAGATAGTTTCCTTCAAATGAGAACCTCCCCTTAAAAATCCTCCTTAAACCTTTGACAAGTGGTTTCTGGAAGTTTTGGGTCGAGCAAGAGTAGATTTTTCAAGGGGTGGGGTGTATTTTATAGGGGAATGGGGTAAAAAGCTAGTTCCTTACATAAAATCCATTTTGAGACATGATCGAACGTTTGATATATGACATCGAACGTTTGATGTATTTATATAAGAGAATCTAGGGTTTCTAATCAAACATTTGATAAAAGCATATTGAACGTTTCATAAAAGCATTGAATGTTTGATGTTCGTACTGATACCTTTTGAGCATATGCAGACTATGTAAAGAACGTGATTGTACTGTCCATTATCGAACGTTCGATGGTTGTCTTTTCTGAATAAAATATTATTTTAGTGCTTTATAAAGATGGGTGAGTGTTTTTAATCAAAACCTTTTGTCAAATATTATGAAAAATTCATTTTAAATATTTTGGGGCATTATAGTCCAAGTCCTTTGTAGGAGAGTAAAGAGATAAGGGAATTCCCCTTGTTTTAAGATCAATAAGAATGATTATCCTATGTCTCGGGCCCAAGCGTTTTCAATGGTATTTAACTAAAACTATGTACAAGGATGAGTTGAATCTCACATGATACATTGAGATAAATCATGAGGTTTGGATTCGGGTATTCAAGGAAAGAGATATGATGAACAAAGTGACAGTTAATCATCTTTGGTTTAACAAATTATGAATTATAGTTCAATAACATTTATTTAGTGGAATTATCTGTGATTCTTAGTCAAGGTGATGAGTCATTGGATGACAAGATTTCACGAGACTAAAGAAGCTAATTCTATTTTCTTTCATAGTCCCGTCTTGAGTTGTTGTAAATTGTCTAAGTGATTATGAGTTTCAGTTATTTATTTATTAATTGCATATATTTTTTATTTAAATAAGACATGGGCCAAAAATTAATATTTATATTAATTTGGTTTATTTTATTTATTTAAATATGGGCTAGAAAATTTATTTTTCAAGGGCCATTGGTTGATGTTTGGGCTAAGGAATTAATTCCTAGTGCACAGTCCACAGAAAAAGAGCATTGCGTCTGCAGGATAAAACCAAGGGGCTCATGCAGTTATAAGAGAGGACTGGGCTCGGGTAAAACCCCCAGCCCATGTGCATGGGGAGATTATAAGCTCCCTATGGCCGATGGCTACAAGGGGATTTAATTCCCCTTGTGGTCGTGTACCCTAGCCTCTAGAAGGGTCTAGAACTCTCTCTTTAGTTCTTCTCCAAGCAGACTTGCAATTATAAATAAAGGCTCATACCAAAGCAGAAATCTCACTACTTAGAACACTCATTAGAATACTAGTTTCTACAAACTGTAGACAATAAGCATTAAGGTGTTAGTGAGTATTTTTGTAAAAGAGAAATATTATTCTCTTGCTTCTAGTTGTGAGTCCACACTCACTGTCATGTTTAACCATCAAGAAGAAGACCCGGATTTTATGAAGAACAATGTTCTTCATGTTCATCACGTTTTTGATTTTCTTCATGTTCTTCACGTTCTTGGAGTTCTTCAAGCCTTTGAAGATTTTGGAGCTCTTGGTGTTCATGGCGTTCTTGGTATTCTTTGTGTTTTTTATCAACTTTGAAGATCATCAACAACAAAGAGGAAAAGGTGAATTCAAATAGCCCTATATGCCTAAGGAGAGGCCGACAGGATTTGTAAGTAAATCTAACTTATGTTTTACTTTGATCCTGTGAAAATCAAATGTGTGTTCCTCTTGAAGTTAATTGCGATCTTAGATCAATTAGATTAGTTTAAATTTTTTATCTTCTGCTGCGCAATGTTTTTGTTAACATGTTGCATGATCCCCAACAAGTCAAACGTTTTATGTGGTTGAAAAACTCATTCTGGACCAAAACCTTGGTTCTTTTTGGATTCTAACATTGTTATACTTGAGATATAACTAGAGAATTGTATGAGCTTCATTATGTAAACGACTAAGGGAAATTGATAACCAAGGGTAAAAGGGTAATTAAAATTAGCAATTGAGTCATAGAATCATTTATTCCAATTCACGTTCCAAATTTCGTTCAACCGGATGTTGGACAGAATCATCTATTCTAATTCCCGTTCCATTTGCCATTCAACCGGCTATGCATGTGTTCGTTTGATTGGGTTAATATTTGTTCGACCAGCGTGCCATGTCAGAAAAATGGAACCAATCTGTGAGAGGGCGTTCGACCGGGACTCTTTATCCGTTCGACCAGCCTTGTCTAGTCTTGACTATAAATAGCAAAATAACCAATTTGATCTAATTTTGCTCAGTTCCTGCATGTGGAACGACCAAAAGTTCTCTTCNTCTCTCATGGGTTTTCATCTAGACTCAAAGATTGTGATCTTGTGAGCCTTCCATTGCGTTTTCTAACACCAGCAAAGTGTTGCTCGGTGTTAGATTGTCGTTTTCATCGTTCATTTGAGGTAATTTCTTAAACCCATGTGAATTCTTCATGTTTAGACCTTGTTTCTTGCATGCAATGCTTAATCTCGGTATATTTGTCTTAGGATTTGCTATTATTGTGGGTTTGTACGTTGGATCAGAGTTTTGTAAACCGAAGCTTCGTATCTTTGAGGTAAATGTTAAGTTTAGGTATTTTAATGTGTAAGTTGGTATATTTGCATGTTAATCCTATGAAATACTATGGGTTACCGGTTATATGCATGTAGACAGTTCTAAGTTACATTGAATTTGATTATGGTGTGGGCAATGATATTTGTCACATAGAAGACCATAGTCAAAATTCCCTTGTAACTTATTAAAGTGTTGTTCATAGTCATAAGTGGAACCAGGAATTCTACCTAGACTATAACATGTCAACCTTGGGATTTGTCTTAATCAAGTGAAGTAGTGTGACTTCAGGTTGACATAGCTGGTGTTATAGCAAGGTAGGCTTATACAAGGCTATGCATTGAATAGGACCTTGTAAGCCATCATTCCTATAATGAATGTCATAAAGAATGATGAGCGTGCTAGACGACTTATAAGTATTACTCTAAATCCTGAGAAGATTGTGAACCAGATGTCAAGTGGGGATTACTTTGATGTATAGAGTGAGATCAAATTATGTGGTCANGCTCTCATGGGTTTTCATCTAGACTCAAAGATTGTGATCTTGTGAGCCTTCCATTGTGTTTTCTAACACCAGCAAAGTGTTGCTCGGTGTTAGATTGTCGTTTTCACCGTTCATTTGAGGTAATTTCTTAAACCCATGTGAATTCTTCATGTATAGGCCTTGTTTCTTGCATGCAATGCTTAATCTCGGTATATTTGTCTTCGGATTTGCTATTATTGTGGGTTTGTACGTTGAATCGAAGTTTTGTAAACCGAAGCTTCGTATCTTTGAGGTAAATGTTAAGTTTAGGTATTTTAATGTGTTAGTTGGTATATTTGCATGTTAATCCTATGAAATACTATGGGTTACCGGTTATATGCATGTAGACAGTTCTAAGTTACATTGAATTTGATTATGGTGTGGGCAATGATATTTGTCACATAGAAGACCATAGTCAAAATTCCCTTGTAACTTATTAAAGTGTTGTTCATAGTCATAGGTGGAACCGGGAATTCTACCTAGACTATAACATGTCAACCTTGGGATTTGTCTTAATCAAGTGAAGTAGTGTTACTTCAGGTTGACATAGTTAGTGTTATAGCAAGGTAGGCTTATACAAGGCTATGCACTGAATAGGACCTTGTAAGCCATCATTCCTATAATGAATGTCATAAAGAATGATGAGCGTGCTAGACGACTTATAAGTATTACTCTAAATCCTGAGAAGATTGTGAACCAGATGTCAAGTGGGGATTACTTTGATGTATAGAGTGAGATCAAATTATGTGGTCACACATTCTCTGTATGTTAGGTAATCAACATGTATCATTGTGGAAGATCACTCTTCAAGAAGGAGTCCAAGTAGTTTGTAGGTAAACAAAGAGATAAGGAAATTCTCTTTGTTTTAGGATTAATAAGAATGATTGTCCTGTGTCTCGGGCCCGAGCGTTTTCAGTGGTATTTAACTCAAACTGTGTACAGAGATGAGTTCAATCTCACAAGGTACATTGGGATAAATCAAGAGGTTTGGATCCGGGCACTCAAGGAAAAAGATGTGGTGAACAAAGTGAGAGTTAATCATCTTTTGTTCAACTGCGGAATATATTCCATGGAGGGGTAATATGCTAAGTACGTCAAAAGGCTTAATTGTTTGTTGCAAAATATGATTTAGAGTTCAATCACATTTATTTAGTGGAATTATCTGTGATTTTTGGTAAAGGTGATGAGTCATTGGATGACAAGATTTCATAGGACTAAAGTTGCTAAATCTATTTTCCTTCCGAGTCCCTTCTTGAGCTGTTGCAAATTGACTAAGTCATTATGAGTTTCTATTATTTCTTTATTTATTAAATTGCATGTGTTTTTATTTAAATAAGACATGGGTTAGAAATTAATATTTATATTAATTTGGTTTGTTTTATTTATTTAAACATGGGCTAGAGAATTTCTTTCTCAAGGGCCATTAGTTTGGAGGAGTTTGGGTTAAGAAATTAATTACTAGAGCACAGTCTATAGAAAATGAGCATTGGGTCTACAGGATAAAACCAAGGGGCCCAAGCAGTCATGACAGAGAGTGGGCTCGGGTTAAAACCCTAGCCCTACGCTCATGTGGAGCATAATGCTCCCCATGGCCGGCGGCTACACAAGGGGAATTAATTCCCCTTGTGGCTGTGTAACTCTACCTTCTAGAAGGTTTTGGATTCCTTTCTTTTACCTCTTCTCTAAGCAAACCTGCAATTATAAATAGAGGCTCAATCAGAAGCAGAAAATTCACTCTTAGAATACAAGTATTCTACAAACTGTAGACAATAAACATTGAGGTGTTAAGTGAGTGATTTTTGTAAAAAAGAAATATTATTCTCTTGCTTTTAGTTCTGAGTCCACACTCATTGTCATGTTTAGCCATCAAGAAGAAGATTCGAATTTATGAAGAACAATGTTCTTCCTTGTTCTTCATCATGTTCTTCGCATTCTTGGAGTTCTTCAAGCCTTTGAAGATTTTGAAGATCTTATTGTTCATGGCGTTCTCAGTGTTCTTTGCGTTCTTCATCATCTTCGAAGATGATCAACAACAAAGATGCAAAGGTGAATTCAAATAGTCTTATATGCTTAAGGAGAGGCCAACAGGATTTGTAAGTAAATCTTATTTATGTTTTACTTTAATCTTGTGAAAATCAAAAGCATGCTTTCTCTTGAAGTTTATTGCAATCATAGATCGTTTAGATCTGTTTAAAATTTTTGTTATGTTTCCGCTATGCTATACCATGTTTCTTGTTAACATGGAGCATGATCCCTAACAATTGGTATCAAAGCGATCTTCAAAGTTTGAAAGTTTGAAAGTTTTGACAATTGGTTAAACACAGTTTCAAAGTTTTCCAACGTATACCAATTTAGGAATTGTAAATTCCTAGTACATGGTGAAACTTGATTGGATTTTCTTTTAGTACATCACTATGGAAAGAAATTTCCTTAATTATGGAATATGATTATAAGTGGTATATAACATATTTGTGATAAAAAAAAAAAAAGTTTGAAGTTTATTAGATGTATTTTTTAAAAGGTAGAACTTATAATTTTATTTTAAGTTCTTAAGTTTAAAAATACATGTAAAGGAAATCAATGTTGTCTTGTTTTTTGAGTTCATGATTTGCATGTTGTCAATGATTGTTAAATGTTTGTTTTTCATTGAATCATCTTTGCATTCATGTTTTGATGTTTGGTTGCATGATGATTTAATCATCATGCAATGGTTAATAGCCATGGATTTAATCTATGATTATGGCACCACTAGTTTGTGGAGGCTAGGTTGCCACCTCATAGGTGTAATACCTAGGGTGCAACACACCGTAGGGGCGGCAAGCCTTTTTGGATAGTTT